>NTHP01000299.1:294294-328281 GCA_003416845.1 Oplegnathus fasciatus
AAAAAAAAGAAATGGGAGGATACCCCAATAAAAAACACCCTTTGACTCTGCCGACATGATTCTGCTTGTTAAAGCCTCCTGGTCAGAAGAGGAAATTTTGCCGCATCCTTGCTATCTTGGCTTTAGTCACAGTCTGTATTAGACAGATTTAGCTGAACATCACCTCCCTTCAAGATGAGGATTGGGAGTTTGGTTGCCCTGTTTGCTACCTAGTGTTTCCACCTTAAGGATGTCAGAGCACCATGTGTGTACTGACACACAGGAATACTCCCAAGCCAGCCCTTTCACAGCCAGTCAAATTGCTGCTCTCTGTGGCAACAAAGCACCATTTCCATAGTAGAAATATTGCTTCTGCTTCTGCCATCACCACCTCTGACATGTCCCTCTGTTGCAGAACCAAGAGTATTTGTCCAGCCAAAGATGAGTCTCAATCAGCAACACAAAAGCCATTTCAGCCCCAACATCTTTATGCTTCTTATTTTGCTCGGCCTGCCAAGAAGACAGCCCAGAGAGGTGGTTGTAGAGACTGGAGAGTGTCTCCTCCCTGTGAATTTTCTGCTCCCTCTCATTGTTCAAACAGCACAAGTCATGTTCCAATGAACACATCAAAACAGCACTTGGTCTCAAAAGATCAGTTGCCTGAATCGGTTATTGTCCTGGCAGGAATAGGATTATTCTTAAATTCATAATATGGCCCATCTGAAGCTCGCCTTCTCCTTGTCAGAGTTATGAGAGCTGTTCAGCTCAGCGCATTCCTCTTTCCATGGCAAATGGACTTTTGTACTCCTTCGACTGTGGTAGCCAACGGAGTGTCCACACTCGGCTTGTGAGGGAAAATAATTTGTTATCTCATAATTCCCCAAAAATGTCCAGAACAGTGCACTCCTCTGTTTCTGTGCTGTAAACCTCTGAGCTCACAGGTTCCTTGGAAATAAGAGCTCCTTATTCTTTGTAGCATGATGAACTGATCGTGATTAACCTTATTAATAAAAGAATGAACCTTCTCTGTAGTTGTTGTCCCCATGGCCTCTGGGTCAGGAGACGGGCTCTGTTAAAACTCAAGGATGAACTTCCCCCCAAACGTCCGGCTTCACATGACCTCTGGGTCATAAAAAGGGCCCGCTAGGCCTCAGGCCCAATTTACAATGGGACTAAACTGATAAGTGAAAACTCCATTCTAGGATGTGATCAGGAGGTTCACCGCACTCTGAACTCAGAGAACAAAGGCACTATCTGTGCAATACAGAATTGACTTTAATTGACTCTACATTCATTACATGTCATGTTTAATGAACAATTTAGAAAGACTGCAAACCTGTGTTGTAATATGCTGATTTTGATGTAAGCAAAATAGACCCTGAACTTAAAGGAACAGATTACATATATCCACTAGTTGATAAAAGATAACGATGGGATGTCTGGATTTGTTTTGCTTACAGATTCCCCAATGCTGATCCCCTCCACACCACATAGTATATGTACATATGTTTGTGGATCAGCTGTTGTACATTGCCATTTTTGCCATTTAAACCTGAGTTAACGCTGACAATTATAGCTGTTTATCCATAAAAGGGTGTGGTGTCATTCAAGAATCAGAATCAGAATCAGTATTACCCCCCAGATAAACTAGATGACATGTTGCAACAAATAATGTGGTTTAATAGTAATCTGTTGATAGATGACCGTCCCTATGTAAACAAACAACTACTAAATAAAAACATTTAATGATTTAATAGATAGCAATAGGAAAATTATCACTTTCCAAAAACAAGTATACGGTCCAGTATGTACACCACTAGAATATAATAAAATTATTGCATCAGTCTCTAACATCTGGAAAAATACTATGGTTAAAAAACCAAGACAACAACTGGTATTCCGTCTATATGGTAGAGACCTATCATGGATGAATGGAAATAAAATTAATAAAAATATATATACATTTTATATAGTTGAAGACAAAATCGTTAAAAATCCGATAGATACTTTAATTAAGTGGGAAGATTAAATTAATTTAATAATTCCATGGAAAGATGTATTTAATATTATTTATAATTCAACCATAGATGTATCCATACGTATAATACAAATAGAGACAATATATAAATTTTCAATTATGATAGAAAGATTAACATCCAAAAGAAAACTACAAACCTTGATATTCCTAAAGGGATGGGAACAACTAAACCAGGAGGAAGGATGGGAATTATAGGATGGAATATGTGCAGGTACGATCACAGGTATCTTAACATAACCAATATGTTCAGCTCTGCTATGGAGGGTTGTGGGATAGGCGGACCATGGGCGAGCCTGCGTGCCTGTTAGCTCCCCCACAACCAGTGCCGGCTCTGTGCCTGGTGGACCCGTCTCGACCCAGTTAGGACATCAATACACTGATGGTTTATTTATTTATTTGATGTTTTTTTTCTACTAATATAACCATTACAACCATTGACATTATTAATTATCTATTTATGTAATTAATTTAATTTAATTTGGCCTATTTCACCTACCTCTGTACATGCTTTGATTTAACGCAACTACATTTGTGTGTATGTGAGTATGCAGGTATGAGTGTGTGTATTATTATGTTTTACATAATCTATGTGGATGTATATTGGTGTGTGTAGGTATTGTACATGTGTATATGTTAGGATACTTGTCTGGGGGATTGAGATTAGCTCTTTTGATTATGACATGTCAATTCACAGGATGTCTAGATTGGCAGCCAAGGGGTGATTTTTGATTTTTGATTATATTCTGTGACCCCCAGACGCATGAGGGTGCATGTATGTTTGTACCGTATATGTTATATGTTGTAAATAATAAAAAAAACAAAAAAAAACCTTGAACTTGAGCTTGAAAGATTTGAAGCAAATACAATCAAAATAGAATTTCAACAGTTTGAAGAAAAAGTGGGGATTTAGCACCATTGTTGGGCTCAGTGACAAAATCAGAGATGTCCTTTTAATTAATCTTTTACCCTTGTCTACTTCTGAGCATCTGTGAGCCATTCACTGTTCCAAAAGAGCAGCCTTGCTGGTAGTCAAATGTGTATCCCGGCCATAAATATATAAATGGCAAAGAGGGAGTGTTCTCTATTATGAACACTATGTCCTCTACAACCTTTGAGTATGTGCGTGAGTCACTCCATAATGTGACAGGTAGCAGGACAGTGAATACATTCCTGCTGAGCAAGTGCCCTTGTCATTTAACCGTGTGGATGTGTACCTGAATGCATGCAGGTGTCTGTGTATGAATGTGTGGTGTGGCATTCCGACATCTCCAGGATGACTGTTGCCACGGACTGCTTGATTGACAGCAGCTGCATCTCAGTAATGTGGAATCAAGCACTGTATCAGAGTACAGTATGTCGGACGAGAGAGGAGAGTGAGAAAAAACTTACACATGCTTTTTGTTATTGGAGCACAAAATAATTTTTAATTATTACACTGTATTCTGATACAAAACCTTCTTCAGATTTTAGATGTGTATTAATTACTTTGCCATGGGGCAAGATGCTTACAGTTCCTGTGTAGGTTCACAACTAAAACTCTAAACTAAAAAGTGACACATGCACACTTTGCATCACATTTATAAAGCTGTGTGTTCAAGAGCCTGATTTCTACTCCTAGCCTTAATCACCTGTTTGCATATTAATACCTCTGTTTGTTCCACCAGACAGGAAAGAAGGACAGTTTCACAGATTGTCTGTGTCACATTGGCAAAGTCCTCCAATAATGCTGAAGTATTTGTCCTTCTTTTCAACCATTACAGACAGATGTGGCTATCAATAGCTTCAGTATTATAGTAAACATTTTTGCCAGTTCCTTAATTTTTTTTAAATTTTTTTTCATCTGTGAAACAGATGGGGAAAAAAAGTTTTGTCAGGTGGACAAAAATGTTTTTCTAGAAGTGTTTGTTGTTGTAATACTAATTTTGGCCACAACAGGCTGGAGTGCACAACTACCCCATGTTCTAAATAGGACTGAAAGCATTCTTGGTTGGCACCTTGCATGGCAGCCTCCCCCATCAGTGTATGATTGTGTGTGGATGGGGTGAATGGCGCCTTGAGTGGTCGGAAGACTAGAAAGGCGCTATATAAGTACAGTCCATTTACCATATATTTTAATATATTCTAACAACGAAATAACAACTAACTACAGTAGTTCCTTCTAACACTACATTTTTTAATAACAGTGACTTCTACATGTCAAGACTTATTCCTTAGTTTATATCAAGTCGAGTCAAGTCAATTTTATTTAAAACTCACCTGGAAGAAAACATGAATGCTGTCAGTCCTATTCAGAACATGGGGTAGTGGTGCAATTCAGCCTCTTGTGGACGAAATTAGTCTTACAACAACAAACACCTGAAAAAAGCCTGAAAAAAGTTTTTTTCATCTGCCTCTCAGGGCTTTCACAGATGGAAAAAAAAAGTAACTTAGAAAAATGATCCTAGAAAAAGGCCACCTGTTTCACAGATGAAAAAAAAATTAAGGAACTTATGCTGGCAAAAACTTTTTTTCACCTGTTCTTAAGTCACAAATACAGGAGAGAAAACAAATTAGATCAGTCTTAGAAAATGGATCACCAGAA
The DNA here is from genome assembly GCA_003416845.1 of Oplegnathus fasciatus. Classification (NCBI taxonomy): domain Eukaryota; kingdom Metazoa; phylum Chordata; class Actinopteri; order Centrarchiformes; family Oplegnathidae; genus Oplegnathus; species Oplegnathus fasciatus. Next base: position 298,893 of record NTHP01000299.1, read on the forward strand.
TTTTTTTTTCTCACTTGCCTCTCAGGGCTTCTGTAAAAAAAAACAGACATTACAAAGTATTTCCAAAATAAAGGATAAAATGAAAAGAACAATAGCAGGAAAATAAAATGTCTTCAATGTCAATAAAAAGAAAAATAAATTGTGCAAACAAAAAATTAATCAAAATTAAGTTAATGATGTGTCTTTCATTGGCATATTTTAAATCAGCATTGACAATCACAAAATCAATTAAATTCATTAACAAATAAAACAAATGTTTATTATTATTATTATTCCCTATTTCCCTTTATTTCAAATTTCCACTTCACCATACCACACTGGGTTTGCTCTAGAAAAACATATGTACACAAACTCGCGGCGTCAGGAATCCTGCTTGTGGACACTGTAAAATTCAATGATCCAACATAATGGTTCTAATCTGACGTTGCCTGCATAACAGGCAGAATGTCGAGTTATGACCAGTCTGACGTGTGTAAATGTGTGTGTGGTTATTCTGTAGCAGCCTGGTGTCATTTGCATGTAATTTAATCAAGGTAAACACAGTGAACGTAGTGCGTATTGGCACTGTGCTCCGGCGCAGCACCTCTTAAATTGGAGGCTGCAGATTTATCAGCATATCTGTGCTGCTCCCTTTACATGGCTGCAGAGATTTAATGATCTGAATAAGTTCCCTGTTGCTGGTAAAATCACCAGACTGGCAGCTGAGTGACATTGCGGTCAGACAATCAGACGTTGTTCTGAGACATCTATTCTCTGCACATCATCTGAAGTCACCAACAACTCTCTTTGTGCTACATCATTTGTATGAACTTCCCACCTGTGCACCTTGCACTCTGCGCTGGGCCCCTAGATACTGTACCACATGGATGGGCAAAGCAAATTTCAAGGTCAGGAAAATACAAAACTGTCAGACCACTGCTTGCACTGGTCGTTGCAGACATGCCTCATAACATGGTTACAGGTGAGTTCACCTTTGATTACAGATAAATTCAATAAATTTATTTCAACTTGAGAAGAAGCTGGTCAGTTGAGGTGATACCATACCACACTGTGGTATGAGCCTGTTTTTCACCAAAATGTTGGCTATTGCATACACATAATAATCACCAAGCCAAGAAATGTGCAAAAAGCTTCAGAATAATATTTTCATTACCATTTTGGGGAGCCTTAGCCTCCCCTACCCCTTAATAGCACTGCCATTGTGTATAAATGGCCACAAGTATGCATTGGAGGTGCCAGGTACCAGTGTAGGAAATGCCGTATGCATAGTTTTTGTGTGTACGTATCATTTATACATTTGGTCCCTGGTTTCCAAACAGAGGTTTCCCTGCTGGCCTCCCTCTCTTTTACGTGGAGAGGAACTCAGAAAATTGGAGTATAGCTCAAGTAAAAGCTGAAGTAAATGCCTGGGCAACACCGGTTATCTGAAATAACTGTCATTTGATTCACACATCCTCTTAGAGGATGGGTTGCACAAAGCTGAAGGGGGAAAGAACATCTGAGCTGTTTGACCCAGCCTGCACTAAGACCTCGGAGAATGTCCAGTGAATACTTGTGTCCATGTGAAGAACGATCTTCCCAACTTGTCTCAAAGAGAACAAAAATTTCTCATGAAAGAAATCACTGGGATAGATTTTTCTTCAGTTTGAGCTCGGTTGTGTGCTGATTGCTTGCACCATCAACTAAGAGTGAGACCCAGGTGCTAATTTTCCTGTCTGTTCAACTCAGTGCGTACTATTGACCACAGCACTATTTTGATGTAATGCAGCGTGGACTGGTACGCTTAATTGGCAATTATGTTATCAGCATATTTTTTTCACACATCTCTCATCCACAGTGATAGCCCGTGACATTACTGTACTCTGTTTGACATGACCCGATGTCCAACAACCCTGAGTTTGTCCACAGAGATAAAAGACACTCCAAGGTTGTCACAGAGAGAGGCCGAGAGTTAAAAAGGAGAACTGAGGGAGAGAGAGATGATGACAGAAAAAGAGAGGGAAGGGCAGATGTCCACAATGTTGGAGCCACTCAGCAGTCGCTCTCATTAACTCACAGTACGGTCAAGCTGAAAACAAGGCACATTTGGGCGTGCACACACTCACGCACTGCATCTTGCTAACATAGAGCTGTGATGCTTGCTGGTCACAACATCTATGTTATTGTGTAATTACACTTTGGTTTCTTAATTAAAGCCTCATTTTCCAAGTACTTAAGTACCTTCCTAATTAAGCTGTAATTAACTCTGTGTTACTGTGTTCCTTAACAACTATAAATCACAATCAAATGATATTATGATAAATGCGTGTAAATGTTGAATACAATCTAAAACGACTTGCTGACTTATTTCTTATTTAGAACAACAATCCATCCGGGGGATGGGAGATGATTAAACATTTGAGTCCCTGGAAAAAAAGCGTGTGAATGATGAACTATGCTAAACAGTCATACATGCTGAGCTACATTCATTCATAATTTACAAAGGATCTCTCTCGCTGTCTTTCTCACTCTACCAGGTGTGATGAATGCACAAACTAATTAACTCAAAAAGGGGTGAGCTGAGGGAGGCGAAGGAACAAGGGATCGGGTAAACGAGCATACCTCACAAATGAGCATGCGTGAGTGTGTGTGGGGGGTTTTTTTGCGCTTGAGTGAGTGATATGTATGACTTAATGTTCTCATTTGGCTTTAATGGACAGGTGCATCATTATGTGTGTGAGAAACTTAGTTAGAAGTTTGCACTTTTCTCTCCTGGACAAAATTCCTTCCAGTCCCTTACTCCCACACAGCCAAATCTGGGGCAGAGAAAACAGCCAGCTCTAATGTTATTATAATGTGATGAGCATTGACTAGTAAAGACCCCATGAAGTGAAAAATGACTTCTGATGGTGTTCAGCAATGCACCTCACCCTAAGGTTCTCCAAGGAGATGATACAGACCGAAAGTTTCACAAAAAGTTTACCTGTTAGAAATGTGCACTCAAAAAAGACCCAAATCATTTTCTTCAACTGTATGGTAAATGTACTGTGAAGTTCTGATGTGATGTGCTCTGCTGCTCATCAGCTTGCAAAACCCCTGCCTATTTCCTTTTATCAGGTCCACTTGTCATAAAGTCAGCTCCAATCTCCATTTCATGGGTTCTTTAACAAAGCATATTGTTTTGAATTCTTCTCGAGCCATTGGAAAGTCATTTTTTATTTGTGCGTTCCCAACTTCAACTCAATTTCAGTCTCTAAATATTTCAAGTATCTACATAAGATGAAGATGGTTCATGTTTTAGAAGAGATAGCTTATTAGGCAATTACAAAAGATCAAATTTAAACACAGACTCAGGATGGGAATGGTTTTGCAAATCAATTAACAGATGGTTCCAAATGCTCAAATCAAACCATGTAATACATTGTTTGAGTTGCTGGGATTCAAGAAATGCAATTTTTAGGCATCCAGCTGATCAACTGATGGTTGAGTGCAAACACTGCTACTTGCCGACTCCCAAGTCAGGGAAAGCCTCTATGCCACCTCTTTTTTTGTATTTCTGCTGGTTATTAATAGCTTAACGTATTGGTGGCAGTTAAATGTGTTACATTAGTAAGTATTTGCTTAAGCAAATACTTACTAATGTAACACACAGGAAAACTTTGGGGTGTCCTGGTGTAGTATTGGTTACTGTCACCTCTCACTGTCAAATAAATATAAAGATGCCACACAAAAAAAAGTTATGAGAATAATTTTCATAAACAATACTGAATTTTGCTTTATGGATAAATGTCTCTGACCATCACACTCAGGTGTGTGGGCCCTGCTTACTAATCCCATCCAAACAGCCTCCACCCTAATTCATCCTGTATTTTGTACTGGAGCTCTAAAAGAATAGAATGTGCATTCCAGGTTACTGTAATATGACAGTAATCACATTACAGTAACCTGGGATGTTGACATTTTACAGTAATGCAAACATGGTAATATTAGCAAGATAAGAGAAGACAGGTCAAGTGATCATTGTTATATGTCTTTTTTGAAAGAAATAGTTTAGCATCCAACAGCAAAAATCTGGACACACTCCCTGAATGTCTTAGCTCACACTATTTAATCTATTATCTATTTAATCTCAGATCGATGCGGACACCAATGCATTCCACCATCATCACCATATGGCTTTAAAAGCATGCATCCTGTAGGAGTATTGCATGGGAAAATTGAAGACAACTGAAAACAAAGTTCACATTTAACTGTCAGCTGTAGATGTCAATGTGGATTTCAACTTGATTTCAGTCAAAACAGTTAAAGTTAAAGCAGTTAAAGCTGATGAAAACAAAGAGAGATGAGACCAGAGATTACAACAGTTTGAGGTGAGGATGAAAAAACTGTAACTCCTTCCTCCTGCATGTTTTACATGTCTATGTATGGGACATGTTGCACTATTGACCTACAGTATAGCATATGTATAGCATAACCACATCGCATTACCCTGTGTGTGCTGTATTCACTGCCAGGGGCCCGCTGGTACATTGCAGTGTGACACTAAAGCAAACCAAATCTTAACATGCTCTAACAAATATAGTCAGAACTTTCTGTGAAATACATTTTTTCTATCTTCTTGGAGTGAATTAGGCTTTTGGTAATTGCTTGGTCAAAGGGCTTGATTTCTATAAGATTTTTAATTTATTACAATAGAATAATTCTGTCGGTCTGTGTGACGGAGGAGGAGTTCAAACATGTTACTCTGCTGGATGTAAACTTCATACTTTTCCAACTTTGTGTGATCACTTGATTTATATTACACGCTAAGTTAGTGATCTTTTATGTGATCTCTATGTGCACTGATTGCAGTATTAGGTGTTGAAGAAATATCAGCATTTCAATAATTAATTTCCTAATAACTTTAAATCAACATGTGTTACTTTTGTGCAGTTGTGAGCTGTTTAGCGCTGAATTTTATATTCCTCATGTCATCATTTCATACAAACCACATCCTTCTGGTTTTCTGCTTTTCAAGAAAACGGCTGTACTCCATGCATTACTGCGTGGCCCTATAACAGAATTAGCATTTTCTGGAAGCCAGGCATCTGGGCTTTGTGCATACCCAGTTCTTCTATTTTTACACGCTGCTTATTATGAGCCTGAGGTCTACACTGGCGTTGCTTTGTCAGAAATTAGAAGCTGGAAAATGTGTGCAAGAAAGTGTGGTTGTGCGTGTGCCCATACACACGTGCATGTGTAGGAGAATGTGTGTATCTGCAGTGTTATTACTCATCCCTGACTGAATTTACATTGTCCTCTAAGTCAGCAGGGTGGTGCAATAAAGGTGTGTATATGTGTGTGCGTGGAGGGGTGGGTGGATGGGTGTGTGTATGTGAAAGAGACACTGTGTTCGCTGTAGTATGCAGATTCACCATGCATGTTCTTGCTGTTGTGTGTCCGTGTGTGTGTGTGTGTGTGTTTTACTGTGGTCTACTTGACCTCCTCTCCACCTCTTCCCTGGTCCTACCGCCTTCATTACCATCAGCATGCTTCACACTGCTGCTGTCTGCCCACACACTGATGCATATACAGTACACAAGACACACACACACACACACACACACAGACAGCTTCTCTCCACTGATCACATCACCCTCTGTGATCCAAGGATAGTTACACCAACAGCCGGCAGGACTGCTGTCTAACTAATCCCCCACAAACTGAGAACAAGGGAGTGAGAGAGGAAAAGAATGAGAGGCAGAGAGAGAGAGATGATACAATGATACAATGAAAGGACAAGAAGAAGAACAGATGGATGGAGTGATGGATGTAGAGTAAGTAGAAGGGCACAGTGCATTCACATAGAAACAGAAGATCTCATTCTAAAAATATTTTATGATTTTTTTTGTAGAATGTTTCAGACAAGAAATGAAAAACAATTTAAAAAGGAAATACATTCAAAAATGTTTTAACCTAATTTACTATATCAGTTAAATTTAACTAGAATGACTAGTTATGACTAGTATGGCATTATGGCATTTAGGTCTATATCCACCTTCACCCAGGCAATACTAAAAGAATCAGGCATCTGCTCTAACAGAGGGAATTCCAGGCTTCTCTGGTGAAGGAAGGGAGATCATCCACTAGGGATGTGACTGAATGAAGATCGATGATGAGTGGATAATGCGTTTTAAACAGAAACTAATGGCAATGGAATTTGAGCAATAATTGTTTTTCCACTGCATGGTCCCATCACAGCCTTTTCAGATAATTGATAACAACAAATACTTGATTTCCATACCGACACAGTAGTACACAAGAGATAAAACACAGAGTAAAAAATGGAAAAAATTAGAAATATTAAAAACAACGATCACCCAAATCACATGACCTCATCAGCATGAAAAGCACAAAGAGCATCTGCATGTCCTGTTTTGTTAAATCAGTGCATGCACGGTAGCATACTCATGGCATCCGCAAGTCTCTACTTTTTTTTTAATCCTTACACTATAAATGAGCAGTAGATGGGCATATGGTAAGCTTCGAACAACCTTGACACATTAACTATTTAACACATGAAATTTACATATAAACACGTTGCCCTGAACATATTTTCTAACCTTGATTTAGTTGGGTAATCTCATCAAGATCAAGACCTCTTTTGCAAAAGAGACCACAGTACAGTGGAAGAAAAAAATCATACACAACAAACATTGCTAGTCACACACAAGCACATGCACAAGCACATGGATACACATGTCAAACAACTAGCACCGGCGCTGCAGGGAACATAACCAAAAACCAACCACATTTACAATCAACCACAAGTTTCCATTCCCACAATAAACCAGAATTCTGGGAAGATATTTAATGACTCCTTGAATACTTACTTATATTAAAACAGATGTTTATGATTAATTTAATCAAGAGTCTTAGAAGAAGCTTAGAAACACATGTAAATCATGGAATTGTGTAACATGGAAATTCAGCATTAGAACCCCTTATCAGTTCCTGAAGTCTTCCTCTTACATAGCTTGTGTGTGTGTGTGTGTGTGTGTGTGTCTGTGGTAGTAGTAGTAGTATTTTTTCCTTTTCTTCCCTGCATCATTAAAACTTCTCTGTTTTATCCTGATCCTTATTTGCCTAGTCTGTCTCTACCCAACTAGAGAGATTGTGTGTGCGGGTGCGTGCATGTTTGTGTGTGTGCATGTGTGTGCATGTGGTATGTGTATACGTGTATGCGCTTTTCTTTATGTGAATAGATGAGGTGGGCACAGCAGCTCCCATTAACCTGCCATTTCACAGTCCACAAAGTGCAATAATCTAGGGGCAGAAGACACACACACACACACACACACACACACACACACACACACACACACACACACTCCTTTAACACATTGAAAAAGTGTGGGAGGTGATTGCAGTGACTACACCTGTAATCACACCACTTTATAGGGCCTCTAAGGCAGACCCACACACACACACACACACAGAATACTGTATATGATCTTTCCCTCTGGATGTTGTCATTATATCGTATTACATCTGATTAAAGTTATTAAAGATCAGATGTCTGATGTCAGATAGCCTCCAGAACATAGTGGGCAATATCTAAGCTTGTGTTAGTACACCTTTGAATTTTTCGGCGAGCGTCAATGCATGCACACCGTATGTGTGGGCGCACATGTGCATATGTGGGTAAGAGGTTCATTACTTGTCTAACACATATGTAGGAGGTGAGCACAGATGCAGCAGCCATCCTGGGTCAAACATGCATAGCTCACGATAAGCCAATTTCCCTGCCTCTTCCCTTAGTGCTTTCATTAGTGGTTTGCCAGAATATTGATAAAAAATGCTACTGCCCTGCCAGTGACCTATTTTTTTCCCCAAGGGGAGGAGTAATATGTTTAACAATTAATTTCAGGGTTGGTGCAAGACAGTAGAATTGAAAGGAAAATGGAGAAAAAAAGGAAACGAGAGAAAAAAATTGAAATAGTGGACGGGACGGGACAAAAATTATGTTGATGTAGGACCGTCAGTGATACAGATTGAGGGAACAAATTGCCGCAAGTAATTTATGTGTCTGACGGATTATCCCTTCCAGCACTGTTTCCCCATTTCATTATTTTTGATTTTAAACGTACATGGAAACTCAAAAAAACTAGATAGGTGTTTGTTGGCTGTCTGGCAGCAAGTGCTTAGAAAAGGCAACAACTCCCATTTCTTTTCTTATTTTAATGTTACCATCTTTATTTCCTGGGTTGAATAAGGGGTTTTAAACAGTTGCGAACAGACAGAAAAATACTACATCCTGATATGAGCTATTTTGCTATTGATATTAGTGCAACATTGACAACTTCGTGTCACAAATGCAAGGAAATGGCTTCATTTGGCGAATGCACATAAACAGACCTCCTCATGGACGCTATCCATGGTGCTGATCAACACTGGGGCTGTCAGTAGTACTCCCCAAGGCATGCACCAATGTTCTTACCAGCATTCCTGCTGGTGGGTAACTAGGATTCACTGAGAATCATCACGATGCACACACACACATCCATGAAGTCTTTGTAGGTGCTAGGTAGCAACACTCTGCAGAAAAGAAAAAAAAACGCTATCTACATGGACATGACAACGACCACAAACATGTGAGAAAGACCATTTGTGGTCAAAACGCTGTCACGTCCATGAAGAATTGGAAAGGAGATAGCAGTGTGCAGGTATTTATTCATCACCCTTTAACCAGGATTCACTCCCACTAATCCCTCATCAGAAATGATATGTTTTTGCTCCAGGCTGTGGTCTGACTCTTTAGGACTCCTTGGTTGTGAGACATCAACAGCACTTTTTGCTTTTTCTGCTTGGAGAAATACATCAGTGCGTAGATACTGATGTATTTGGGTATTCCATTTCCAATGCCTTGTTTTTGCCTAAACACTATGGTTGTCATCACGCCCATCTTGCCTGCATTGTTTTGTCTCCCACATTTCTCCTGCATTGTAAAACCGCATTGCTCCCTACTGCCCTTATGTGGCTGGACAGACAATCATCACTTGGATTTTAAATAAATGTCTTGTCACAATTGTCTTGAGACAATCTGGCATCAGAAAGACAGGTTGTATGTGCTTTTGTACACATGTCTGAATCTGTGACCGCATCATGTGCATTTGTATTTGTGTGAAGAGAGAGAGAGAGAGAGAGAGAGAGAGAGAGGGAGAGACTGTGTGAAGGAAATAGATGAGAAAGTAGAAAAAAAAGTATGGAAAAAAAGAGAGGCAGGCAGAAAAAAGCAGTGGAGGAAGTATGGAGAGATGAGCTGGGTGAGAGAGATGAGAGGTGATGTTAGGGGTTTTGCTGGAAGCCTCAGCACTATACAGGATGTCAGTCAGCAAATTTTTACACACACTGGGACATGTTCCAAACCTAGCATCGCGCTCTCTTAAGGGAGGACACCACAGACATCACAGATCATGTTCCAACACGATAGAGATGTTCATAAATCATTATTTTGAACTTTTGGCGCAGATTTGATATTTTTATGACCATCAACACAGTGAAACCACAGGAGGTAATGTTTTCTTAATTAGCTGGCCATGTAAATGTCAGGTTTATGTCCCAAACTGGTAAACTGGAGAGCAGATTCTCTGTCCCTGTGAATAAATAATCCTAAACATACTGGAACATGTTCCACTCCCACCTACTCCACGAGGACAGCAAGCAGATGCAACCTGCCTCTCACCGGTCCCTTTTTTAACAACCTGGAATGAATTTCAAAACAAACATAATCCCAATAGTGGACATAAACATAACACTTGCCAACTGTATAGTTAACTTCTCCCTTGACTAGTGGGGCACTGGAAAATGTTTCAAAAATACTGAATGTTTACCATTGCTCCATTAGAAACTGTCTCTAAAGTTGGGGGGCTTGTGAGAGGCAAACTGTCAACATTGGTGCAGCAGATGGCCAAGATATTTTCTGTCCCTAGTATGGTTCAAGCTCTAAAATGCTGGATTCTGCGATTTCAGCAACATACCGTAACAGCATTTTTGTTAGTCCCTCCCTGACTGGTAAACTCTCACATTTTTTATACCTTCATGCCACAATTTTAAAATGCAGGTTTTCAGTTAAAAATCTGAGCAAGCAGAGATTTATTTATTTATTTATTTTGGATCCCCATTAGCCACTACCAAGGTAGCAACTACTCTTCTTGGGGTCCACGAGAGATAACCCTGCTGACATCACTAGCGTTATGTACTCAGACTTGATAAAGCCCCCTCCAGAGCCATGGAAGACATCATACAACAGTTTTCACGTGCTCAGTAGTTCTCTATGTGACAAGATATCTGATGTTTAAAATTTCCCCTTTACTTTTGCAGCATCCATGAACTGAGTTGCTAGCAAGCATGACACCATTTGATCAAATAATAGGGTCAATGTTCTTCTTGTATGGACACACATGTGCTGTCACTCACTTGCAAATTGGTGGGAGAGACTTGCACTTTAGGGATGTTTGCAGGACAATATACTCAAAAAAGAAACAAAGGGAACACATTGATTTTCACCATACATTTGTCTGCTTATCATGACAACTCTTTTTGGACTTGTTTCTGTGAAGGCACTACATTAATCACTTTCTCTTCCTCCCATCAGATTCTCTCAGTGGGGTGTGGCAGATGCATGCCAAACAACAACACTGATTACAAATCAAACACAGTATTCCCTGTAGCACTGACACAGTCCAGTGGAGGATATGGGATGTGGAACACACTTCAAACTTAACCAATCCCAAATAAATCCCTCTTTAAATGAAACTTCAAATCCCAGTGGAAGTCACTGTTGAGAACAGTATACTGACTGTGGGACACATTTCAAATTAAAAACGAGTCAGTACAGCCAGACGAAAAACACTTTACCTCTTGAAAGTAGAATTCCTTTCTTTCAATGCTCCAGTCACACCAAATCTCAGCATGCTCTGTTTCCCCCACTGTGATGCACTTGAAACAGCTAAAAAATCCAGAGGAATTACATTCTAGATCAAACCAGCTGAAGATGTTTTGTTGAACCATAATGAGAACTATGGTTACTCTCAAGGACGACTGACAGAACGGCATCATTCGAACTGGTGGGGATTGATGTCTTACTTAATGACAGGAGCGGACACATATCCAGTCAACAAAGGGTCTTCACTTTAGTAGCTCAGTTGCAGGATTATTTAGAGGAACAGTGCACAGAAAAGTGAAAGATATGTCATGGCCTGTTTTTGATCGGTTGTATGGTGACATAACATACCTTAAATTAGCTTGTGCAGCTCAGTGACAACCTGGAAAAAAATGAAGTTGACAGAATTTCCATAATTCTCCAAATAGTTTGTTTCACATAATCACATAGTTCTGAAGCCAAATAACTGCACTGTCAATCTAAAACTACAATATTTACCTCATTATTTATATCTTTTCTGCAATTGTTTACTGTGCTACCAGTCACTACAGTATTAGCATAATATGCTGCCTTCAAGTGGTTTTCAAAACATCCTAATTACAGGTAGAGCATGCTTCAAAAGCCAAAGTGGTCAATACACATGAGACAGATATATTGTATTTTACATACCAAACATACCAAAGTGTGATAATTTCTCTCTCTCTGTATAAGTTTTGGTTGCATGCATATTTAATTAACTGAGTTAAATATCACTTACAAAACTTCCTTGTCATTTTGCCAGTGCAGTACAAAGAAGCTCTGTACCACTTATTCCCTAAGTAGTCAGCAAAGAAGCTAGTGTGGTACTTGAGTTTTTCTAGAGAAGGCTGTCCACACACCAACTTTTTTCATATCAACTGACATGCCTATTAGTAAATAATGAGTTTTCATGTTTGAGTGACTTATTTCTTTAAAAGTCATCCAGACCACTTGCCACACTTCTCCTGTTGGCAATGAAATGACACCTTAGCAAAAGTAACTTCCCAAAATCAAAACAGACAATCCTGGTACAGTAGCACTCAATGTATAGAATAGAATGTGACTGTAGCTGTAGGGCACAACCTTCTACTACTCGTATAAGTAACCAAATCCAAACTAACACCCTAGCTAGGCTGTTAACAGATTGGCTCCAGACTTAACAACAAACCACTGGCTTGGACCCAAGAGAGTGTGAGAAGAATTTTTGGTTTTATAAATCAAAATAAGCTTTCATATAGTACATCTGTTTAAAGCTTTAAATGTGATCTTTCTATTAACAAAAGCATATTGCTGTAGTCACAACCAAAATCTAATTTAGTAGTAAAACTTCAAAGATTTAAACAGACATCAATAAGAAGAGCATAAATATTTTGGCTCCGCTGTTGTTGTACGTGGTCAGAATCTACTTCCTGCTGGCCACAAGCCTGTAACACACTCCCCTGAGAGGGTGATAATGTGTTAGGACAGCTTCCAGTTCAATACAAGACTAAAGAGTATCATAGGTACAGTATATGAACACACAGAAGCACATATATTATGTAAACACACACATGCAGACAAAGTGTGATAGCAAGGTAAGTGCTGGTTTCAGAAAGCCATATGTCTCTATAATGTCATGCAAAATTTGAGTTGAGGGCTATTTATAAACCAAAGTAAAGAGAAAAAGCTGATTGAGCACAGCTGATAAAAGTTCTGAAGCTATAAACCGGCAAAAAGAGTCAGGAAGTAATGTACTGTAAAGGGGTCATGGTGTTGAAATGGGTTTAGTTGATTTGCTAATGGTGGAAATGTAGAACAAACCCATATTGGCAAGTTCTCTCTCACCAGTTAGCATATTTAACAGTTTTGATGTCCTCAAACATAGATTTGACAGTGTATGTTTTCTGGGTCACTTCAGGATCTGTTGATACCTTGGGCAGACATGCATAACCAGCCAATTAGTTCCAAATCAAGTAAAACATTTGGTTATAATTGAAACCTGGGTGTCTGTTAGGTTGAGTTAGGCTCATATTATTAGGTTCACATGATCAATTTCCTTCTTTTTTTGGCTGGCTGATAGTGGGCAGGGTTTATCAATTACCTCAGTGGTCCAGGTATATTAAAAGAGTACTTCACTGATTTAGCATTGCAAATCAAAATTGAGTCTTTTTTATTCCACACCTTCTTCTTCCTTATCTAAATCTGGTGCCTAAATTGTCCACAATGCAACTAGACTGCCAACAGTTCAGTTGGGTCTGTGCTGACCAGCTGGCCCCCATCTTCACTCAGATCTTCAACAGATCTCTGGAGCTGTGTGAAGTCCCTTCATGCTCCAAACACTCCACAATCAAGAAATCCCCAAGAAACCCTCCATCGCAGGATTAAATGACTACAGATGCATTGCCCTGACATCTGTAGTCATGAAATCCTTCAAGGAACTGGTGTTGGCCCACCTGAAGGACTTCACAGGCCCCCTGCTGGACCCCCTGCAGTTTGTCTACCGGGCAAACAGGTCAGTGGATGATGCAGTCAACTTGGGACTGCACTACATCCTACAACACCTTGACTCCCCAGGGACATATGTAAGGATCCTGTTTGTGGACTTCAGCTCGCCATTCAACACCATCATCCCAGACATCCTCTGCTCCAAACTCACCCAGCTCACTGTGCCAGCCCCCACCTGTCAGTGGATCACAAACTTCCTGACAGACAGGAGGCAGCAGGTGAGGCGGCAGGAACATCACATCCAGCACCCAGACAATCAGCACTGGTGCCTCCCAGGGGTGTGTGCTCTCCCCACTGCTCTTCTCCCCCTACACCATCAACTGCACGTCAGGAGACCCGTCTGTTAAACTCCTGAAGATTGCAGACGACACAACAGTCATCGGCCTCATCCAGGATGGTGACGAGTCTGCGTACATATGGGAGGCTGAACAGCTGGCCTGGTGCAGTCAGAACAACCTGGAGTTTAACACGCTCAAAACTGTGGAGATGACAATGGGTTTCAGGAGGAACCCCACAACACTGCCACCCTCTCCATTCTGAACAACATGGTGTCTGCTGTGGAAATCTTCAGGTTTCTGAGATCCACAGTCTCCCAGGACCTACTGTAAAGTGAGCGTCCAACATAGACACCATCAGAAAAAAGGCCCTGCAGAGGATGTACTTTCTGCGCCAACTCAGGAAGTTCAACCTGCCCTAGGAAGTTCAAGCTGCTGATTCAATTTTACACCTCTATTATTCAGTCTGTTCTTTGCACATCAATCACTGTCTGGTTTGGATCGGCAACTAAACATGACAGGAACAGACTACAACAGGTTGGACTGCAGAAAGAATCATTGGTGTGGATCTGCCCTCCATTCAGGACTTACATCTCCAGAGTCAGGAAATGGGCAGGAAACATCACTGCTGACCCATCACACCCTGGACACAACCTGTCCAGGGTGACAACACCAGTCACAGAGTGTCAGGAACAATCCCAGTGCAATAACCCTAGCATGTAGCAATGAGCTGCTAGCAGAGATAAGCTGGCGGGCTACAGAGGTCTGGTAAGCTAATTTCCAACATACACATAGTTTTCAGCCCCACCTGACGTTGCCTCAAGTGACATAACCTGAGGCATGGTTCCCCTCTAAGTGCTCAGACATAGCAGCGTTGTGGGTGTACTTTCTGGAGCTGCTGTTGGATTGAGAGAGAGCCTACCCCTGTTTGCCTACTTGTATTTTGCTGAGAACTGTTAAGACGACTATACTACTAGATTTGTTTCCATTTTGGACGAACCACAAACTACAAAACTTGAACAAGAACATCTTCAATGGACGATATTTGGGTTAGCAGCACGTACAGCATCTGCTTGAACTAAACACTGATACAGACTCAAGGTAAGCCCCAAATAACACACTGCCAGTCTTCCTTTCAATTTATCTACTTTAGTCATTACTATTTTCTTTCACACACACACACACTTAATGTCAGAGCGTGACCGTAGCCTTGTCACTAATAAAGAGCAGATCCTCAGTCATTCTCAACAGTGACTGAAAGCATATAACTCTGCAAACAACTAATGAACTCAAATCAAAACTAAAAGACTAGATCTCTTGTATTGTCATGTCATACTGCAGCGCGGAGGTCGCACACAATCAGGTTTGTAACTTGAAGGACGCTGTTTCAATCCCAGCACTGCCGGGTTAAATCAGTGCGGTCTCCTGGTAAATGTTTTGTTTTTTTTTAATTGTTTGGTATATTGTTCCACAGCAAGTCCAGGCTATTTTACCCGTATCGGTCCTAGTGCAGAATAAGATGATGTGTGGAAATGAATGAAACCGATGAATGTGGTGAATCTACAAAGACAATTACATACACAATGACACTGAAAACATCAACATCACGTAATGATATTTTCTCATTCGCTCTCACAAGTCTCCTTTCATTTTCTTTTTGGCTTCTCTCTTGCCTCTTTCCTTGCTTATGTCTTTTTCTGAGTCTTGTTCTTGTTCTTTCTGATGCCAACAGAGATTAAACATTTTTGAAAGATGACATTTTCAGGAGTTACTTTGATTTTATCCAAAATAAATTCTTACCTATCCAGTCAAGGACACTTGACACAGTATATATTCATAAATGTGTATAGGTTTTGAAGAGGAAGCAGGCAATTTGCAAGTCGATGACTCCTGAAATTCTGTGAGGTGATGTCAGTAAACTTATAATGGCACTCAACTATACCAGCCTGGCTGATCAGTGATGATTTACTGAGTACCAAATAATTCCAAAGGGAAGAAAGGACCAACATTTTGCATGTACTCAGTCCAGCTTTCTCTGGACAGAGTGCTCACACACCATTTTAGAAGTCAGGACTGTTAAGTTTCGATTTGTCACTTCCTGCTGGCTCAGAACATTTCCCAGCAGAGTCTATACCCAGCAGAGGAATTTAATTTGGGTAAATAGGGCAAATCTACTGGGTCTCCATTAGTGGGGATGAGATGCTCTTATCTGCTGAATCCCACCTTTTAGATTATAGGATGGGGGTATTTTCACATAAAATTGTTGCCTGCTGCAACTTTAACCATACCTCGTGTCATATTTCATTTTTCAGCATCTAAAGCTTTTATATTTGTGAGTTACACATTGCTTGCTATTTCAGAAGCCTGTTTTAAAGGTGATTGTTAGCATGTCCCATCCATTTGTTCTGTCTGCAGTCATCATCCGTGTTTTCTCCACCCGACTGTGCCGTGTCCTCATGTCCGTTTTCATCAGTTGCAAAGCCTGTATGCCTCTGTTTCCACTTGCAGTTCTATCAATCTGTACCAGTCTGTTTGGAAAAATAAACACATGCACACACACAAGTGCACGGTATACGCACAAACTTGCGTGCACAGCGTCTTCATTATTATTTTTGGAAACTTCAGTGTGACTCCTGACTCCCGACCACTGTTACCTTCAGAGCAGTTCATTTGAAGTACAGCAGGAAGTGAGAGTGATAGCACGGCACTGGGGACCACTGCCGCTGCTGCTGAAACTGTATGCTACAGTACCTGACAGTAAACTAGAGAGAAAAAAAGAAGGGTAGAGAGACAGAGGGAAAGAAGTCAGAAGGCAAAGGAGAAAAAGGGAGGAAAGAGAGTGAACATTAATATGACGCAGTCTGCAAGGTGCTTGGATGGAGAGGTTTTAGAGAGTGGGACTGAAAAGCCAACTACTTTGACCGTGTGAAAAAAAATGCAGCCTCCTCATTCATTTGAATGGAGCCAGTCTGGCGAAGCAGCGGGGGTGCCAACACAGACGGGTTCCGGCAAAAAAACGCAGGGTCATCCACCAAAATGGTTGAACCTGGTTCAACTTGCCAAACCGCAATGCAACATTTAATTGTTTGTTTCACTCTCCTGTCATGAAACAAAAGATAATGCTTTATGTTTTGAATATTTTTGCTGCAAACTGTAGTTTCACTTTATTCAATCCCGAATTGACACACTGCTCTAGACAATTGTGTCAGGGCCAATCAGCATGTCTCATAATGCTTTGTAAATGGATTTAACGAAACCGAGATGTTGGAGGGTCATTTGGAGAGTTATTAACTAGATAAGAATGCGCCGAGTACCAGCCTCATTTGAATAAACCTTGAGAGAAAGTTATTGCACTACAAGATTTATAATTGTCATGGGGATTACAGATTGCAATACTTCAAGTAATTCTTCAAAAATTCTACAAGTTGGAGGTCATGATTTTGTTTTGTTTGTTTGTCTGTTAGCAGGATATCTCAAAATGTCAGAAATAAATATAGAGAACTTTGTAGAAAGACAGAATCTCAAGACTGATGAAAAACAAGATCTACTCCAAGATAATTGTTCCACAATAAATGAATTGTGTGATGATAAAAACCAAAATAGTACATTAGCCACTTTCAATCATAAAAAGTATCTGTATTGGTATCAATATTGGTGACTCTAGTCCTGGTGTAACTTGGTATTTGATCAACACCCAATCTTTTGGTATCGCCCATCCCTATTGCACAACATGGTATCATACTCCTGCAAGATGATGATAATTTGTTAGCACAACATATGGATCTTTGGGTTTATAGGTTTAAAAATAACGATCATTTAGGATTTCCGGGGCTCCGTATAATACCATAAAACATTGTTGCCATTTGGTCAATAAGATGCTGCTGATGAGATGTAGTGATGATTTGCTAAAATGCTGAAAAGAAGCCAAGATCAGCCTAACAGGTATTTCATGTCTGATGTCAAATGGAAATGTGTGCTTCTTCCAGTGTGAAAAAAATGGCATGAAGATAAGTAATAACTTTTGGTTAAAATCCAAGATGCTGATCTGATATATTAGATTTACCAGTGCTACCTGTCATGTTTTATTTCAGGTACACAACTCTTCATCTTTTAATACAAGTGGCCTTACAAAGCTGTATCCACAACAGTGAATACAATGCATTTTTTATTTGGGGTTAATTCAGTTATTTCACAAGGAGAGATTAGAGTGTGGGTGGGCAGAAAAAAGAGGGGAAAATGTGGAAAAAGACGAAGGAGAAACATGAAATAATGCGGAAAGAATGCAGGAGAAGCTTAAACTGATGAATAGAAAAAAATGGAGGAGTGAGAAGCATGAGAGAAGAAGAAGGAACAGTCTCTCCTCACCTGCCTCAGCATCTGTGTCCTGTCAGAGCTGCCTGACTTACTATAATATGCACACACACACACACACACACACAATACACACGCCTTTCAAAACTGTATGTAAAAGAGAGGGAAACAATGGAGAGATTTACATGCACACACATATACACAATGCTTTAGTGCCATGCATGATAAATGTCTGTTTCTGCAGCCTCTGTGACCCACTTGAAGAGGACCCGTTCTACTGTGTCTACTGGCACTAACTCACAGAAACATATTACCTATACACCTCCTTTCCCTTCTCTTTCTTTGCATCTCTCCTCCACTTCTCTCTCCCTTCTCCTACTCACCCCTCTGTTCTCAATGTATATGATTCAGTGAAACACCTCCTTATGCTTTGCTTTTGGCAGTTTTCCTCCCTCCATCATCAGTTCTCCAGACATCAGTCCCTTTTGTGTCTCCCCCGATCTTTGTTTTTTGCTTCAACCCTCCATCCCCGTGCCTGTCATTGTATTACTACTACTACTGTACTGTGTTAGGTTGTGGGAGGTCGCTGAAATTGTCACTATTCCATCTATTCATAGTTACGTCTGAAGCTAGTCTCGATACACTGAAACCTCTTTACAAAAATATCCATTCTCTATACAGCAAAACATGTTTTCTCTAAGCCAATTCAGTATATCTATAAGCTGAATCATATTGCCTTGTCACCTCCACACGTCTGTCTCTCTCTGCAGCCTCTCTCTCCCTGTCCTGTCCTCCTTTCATCCTTGTTGATATCAGCTGGGGTAAATCCACTAAAAATATACTAAAAATATCCATCTTTATGCCTCATCCAGCCATCCTCAGCTGGTGGTAACTCACTGATATCTCTTTTATGTACACCTATTCTGCTCTCTAACGTGTTGGCTTACTCTCACTCATTTTTATCCATCCAGCACTGTGTCCGTCCACATTATCTGCATTCCTCCTCCTTGCCTCCCTTCACTAAAAGTAAAATCTGTCCCTAAATCACCTCCCATGTGCATCTCCATCCATTTACGTCATCTCTCTCTGTATACTATCAGGACTTTAGGCTGAAACATAAACCCCCTCATTTTAGTCATGATGATGATGTTTTATATCACACTACTGGCCATAGTCTAGTGTGTGACTGGTCTTGAATATTTGTTCCCACTTTTATATTTGTTCCCAAGAGAATTTAGAGAATTTTAAGACTTTTAGAGTCCTCTCTGGATTTCAGCCCAAGTTTCAAGATATATAAGATATGTAAATATATTGGAAAAATCCTATATCTGCTTATCCTGTCACAGATGTGGAGCCTATCCCAGCTCTCACTGGCCAAGAGGCCTGGTGCAGCATGGATGGATTTCTAGTCTTTCACAAGCAACTGAATATACTTAACCTTTCTCAATTTCCTTCAATCATCAACTTGAGTTCATTCAGTGTAAATTATACCAGATACTGTAGCACCACACTCCCTCTTTGCCTGTAATGTATCCTTCCATCCCTCCTGCAATAGCCATCAGTTAAGGTGAATATTCCACTCTCAGCTTCATCTCCTTTTCACTCCTTTCCTGTTCCCTCTTTCATTTAACCCTCTCGTCGCTTCCATTGAGCAGGAGGGCATGCGTCACAGCTCCCTCTCACCACACTCACATTTCGACTCTTCCCACCCCTGCTACCTCTTTCTGTCCTCTCTACTCTTTAGATTTTCTGTAATCTTTTACTTACCAAGGCTCTGAAGTATTTCCTTTGTTCACTGCTAGGACTCACAAAAATCTGCTTCGATGGCTGATTTTCCCAGGCTTCTTTCCCTAATTTCCTTGTTTCCTTCTCCTTCTTCGCTGTACCTCCTTCCCATGCCCCATTCCTTACCTTTTGGTCCTCTTTCAAATCCCACTTCTTTTCCGTCATTCCTGTCTCGTGCTCTTTTCATCCCCCATCATTTCCACATTTCCCCATGCTTTCCTCCTTCCTTCCCTTCTTCCCTCCATATTTTCCTTCCCCTGAGTTAATTTTCCTGTTGCATCCTCTCCAGTCTTCCTTCCTTTCTTCCCGCTTTCTTCACCGCCTCCCTTGCTCCATACCCCTCCCTGATCTTTTGCACTATCCTTTCCTAACATACTCTTTCCTTTACAGTCTCCCTCCCTCTTTTCCTACCCTCTTACTTTCTTCATTTCCCTCAAACACTTCTTTTCTACATCACTCCCTCTTCACACTTTTCCATCATCTCTTGCCAACCATTCCACACTACCTCCCCACACTACCTCTTCTTTACTAGTTCTCTCTTTCCTTCCATCCCTCTAACTTTTTGCTCATTTCCTCACATTCTAACATTTGAATTTCTCTTCCTACCCCTTTGAGTTTTCTCTCTTGCTGCCATCCCTTTTCCAAACCACCTCTTTCGCTCTCTCACTCTCTCTCTGCTGGAGCTACATCATTAATATAGTATGTACCCTGCGTTTTGACTCTCCAGTCCCTTCCTCCACATCCATACTAACCCTTCCCTCTGTATTTTTTAGCTGCATTCATTTCTTTTTTTTTTCTCAGCTGGGAATGCTGGAGATAATTCACTGAACACTGCAGCCTCCCTTCCCACACACATATACACACAGTCTTACCTTGCTGTGCATGCTTTGTACAGCGCTCATTCTCCACTGGGTCTATTCTTGTTCTACCTCTCCCTCTTTGCAGTATTACTGTATTCCTCTCTTGCTCTCCTAGGTCTGCCACAGCTAAACCAAATAGTCTCCACCAAAACCATTCCCTGTTTGCTTGCACTCTTACTTCACTCTGTGCTCCTGTCTTCTCACAATCTCCATACCTGGCTCTGCCTGTCTTTCTCCTGTCTCTCTGCTGGGCCTGCAGTGTAACAGGAGACTGATTCTTGTTCTCTGACTGATTCCTTTTCTGTGTTTATTTTTTTTATCCTCTCTTCCTGAAAAACCAACCTACCTTTACCCCCGACTCTGCGTTTTATCGGCTTTCAGAGCATCTTGTATCTCCTCTCCCTCCCTCTGTTTTTGCAATCCATTCGTTCCTCCCTGCTCTCCTCTCCAACATGCCTTGCCTTCCCCCCTGTAACCCCTTCTCACTGTGTTGCCTCTACTGAGGATAAAATTGAAAAATAATCAAAATGCTGTAGGGGTGAGGCGTACCCACACATGATTTGCACACACACAAACACACACACTCACAAACAGGAGGACAGTATTGACAACAGCTCAGGCAAGTCAGCGATTGGGAGCCAAATAGTTGGACAATGCTGCCATCTGCTGAAAATGTATTGAAACATACCGGTTAACGGGCCTTTCTCACAGAAGACATTTTGACATCAGTAGAGAAAGCACAGGTGTGTAGCATTAATGATGGCTAAGTTCTTTTAGCTGCTTCAGTTTCAGGGTCCTGGTATTGTGCATGCAGCTCACTGTCACAGTGTCATGACTTATTGGGACACTTGAATCCAACAGAGTCATTGTTAATGTTGTAATTAGTAACACCCGTGCTTTCCTACTATGACAAGTCCAACGTCTTCAATGGCTAAGCAATGAAAGACATGAGGATTAGAAATGAAGACGTTAAGAGTCAGGTATCACCAAAAAATATAGCATCAGACTACTACACTAATTTATAACAATCACTAAACCTGACACTCTCCGTTTCAGTTCACTTGAAACAATGAAAAATAGCCTATACGTTAAAGCGTCTAGACCTCACAAGTGTTGTTAAGTCAAAACACAACTGCAGTGCATGCACACATACAAACACACACATACCCTCCTCTTCCACCATGCACTATTTCACTATGTTTAATTTGTTCAGCAGCTGCCACATCTGTCATGTCCAAATCTAATATTCATACTCAGTGCACTTGGCAGGACCCCTGACCAATATTGCCTGTGTGTGTGTGTGTGTTTGTGTGTTTGCGCGTGTGTGTGTGTGTGTGTGTGTCCATGTACCTAAACACTGATGATCCCCGGTCCTCTGTCACGGTTTAGTTAATGAGCCATCAGAAACATGTAAAATTAATTCATTCATACAGTAGATTTCTTCTATTTTCCTATTTTCACTTTTTCACACAGAGCCAGGTACCTCAACCCAGTGTACCATTGCCTGCAATGGATGAACAAAATCATGTGATGGATTCTCTGTCATAAGTCTGCTTAAATGTCATGTCCGTAAATATTGTTTCCATTCTCAGCACATTAGATAAAAGAAAATTGCTCCTGAGAAATGGTGTTTGTGTCATAATGGCTACATGATTGATTTTGATGGTGTTACGGCTGGCTCAAACACTGAACACAACAATGGACACAGTACCAGGAGAGAAGTTTACTGTATGTAAGTTTATGGAAATAAATGAAGAAACAACTGAAAAACCAGATATACCAAGCACCACAAAGGTGTTGCTGTAGCAGGATGGAGCGAGAGAGAGAGAGCTGAACAAAAGGGCCTGCCTATTTAGACTCAGCCCACTAGTCAGCACAGGTGCCTGCCAATCAGATGATCAACCTAGAGGGGTCAACAGGAAACACCAAAATGAAACAGGATGTAATCATGGCTACAAGCGAAATACAGCAAAGTAACATTATGTTATTGTCAGCTTTGCCAGTTTAGGCTTACTGTTTCATCAGATTAATCAATCACATTAATTGTTTTTTTGGCCACTCGGAAACATGCTGCTGGTAAAACATTGACATATTGTCACCTTTTAAAAAATGGCGAACTTTAACTTGTTAGCAAACAGTTGCCTATTTACATGTCTAGCAGATAAAAAGCAACATTTGCATTCATTTGGAATGTATGTCCAATTTCCAGGCTCCTTTTTCTGCTGCAGTAGTGGTAAGTTGCAGGCTGTAAAACCAAAACAATGAGCTGAAAAATGCTAAAATGCTCTTTAGAGCTGAGGGGAACTTCAGAGTTGAGTGATCAATACATTACACATTACACATTGTCATTTGGGTCACTGTTAATATAAACATATTAATCATCGCAGCTTAAACATAACCACACTAGATGATATGTTACATTGCCATATACCTGTGTAGCCTTATGGTTACAGAAGCTCCGTAGTTGACTGTGCCTTCAGAAATAGGATGTTCACCAATTGCTCCAGGCGGTCTTTTTCCTTTACTTGGGCCATTCATAGAAGGAGAACAAAAGCATAAGAAAAAGTTGGTGCATCCCTGTGGCCCAGTGCTCTAAGCCACACGCCATGTAATCGCAACGGCCCTTGTTCAGTTCGGACCTGGGACCTTTGTTGCTTGTCAAAGGTCTCTCTCTCTCTCTTTTTCTCTCTCCCCCCTTGTCCTGTATGTCTTTATGTCTCTGACCAAAAGACGCTACATTTATGGCCACACCTGGTATGCCACAGCAGTTTGACCTGTGGTACTGTGTTGTACTGTCAACACATCCCCTGTTGTGTCATAAGGGCATTACTGTATCATACTTTAGTTGCAAAAGGCAGATACTGTAGGGAAACACATGAATTATGCCGACAGTGAATACTTTACAGATACATTCAGAATGGACACTTTGCATTGTCGGTGAACAGTTTTCAGATACAATCAATATGAACGTTTCCTTGATAAATTTGTATTAAAAAAAGACAGGGTTATTTCACGTACCTCCATATTGCAGAAGCACATTTGCAATTTTGTGTCCATACATTTCACACGTAGGTTTTGCTGCTTGTGGCTTCTAACAGGAAATTAAGTTGTTGGGGTTTTTTTAACCAGACAAATGACACATACATTATGTGGCAGCTCCAGAGACATTACACTGTGTTTCATTCTCACATACAGGTTCAACAATTTCTGTAATATAAACAGTTTTTTATGAAAATCTTGTTTTAAACTGTAATTATTTCATTTTTTTTATCTTTAACTCCATCCGCTGAGAAAGGCCAGTAGATGTGGATTAAAGCTAAGGAAACACCGAGTAAGTTAGTTTTTTTTGGTCAAGCTATTTTATTTTTGTTGTATTTTATACCGTATTCCTGTCTATATCTTGTATCTGTCTGTAGGCCTATTTATAGGAGGACAAGCAACCACATCAGCAGAAGCTACTAGGGATCCTATGAACAATAAACAGTGCCCTGAAGCTGCTGAATTCCTTTAAGGACTCCATTAGCTCCCAGAAGACATTTTAAGTTCTTGGGCTATAACATTCAAAAATAATGCAAAACCTGCAAGCAAATTCAGGCAGTCAACTTTCCGCTGCTACACTCACATTGCATACTCCTCTTCAACACACCTTTTTTGATCATGGTGGTGCACTTAAAGGGGAACTACACCGATTTTTACACATCAAAGTTTGTGTATAGGTCTTGGTACTGTACAACTGCATATGTGAAAAAAGTTGTAAAGAGCCTTCAGAGAGAGTTGCGCAAATCTGATTGCCTCAAGTGATGTCAGCTGAGTCAACATCAGTTGCAGCTGAAGATTACAAAGAGTTTGAAAATGAAAAAAATCTGGAGGTGTGGAGTGAGCTGACCAGACCTCTGTAGCCTGCTCCTCATCTCTGCTTGAGGCTAGCGGCTCATTAGCCACTACTAGCATAACAAACTTGAATCTCCGACTGAACTGTCGGCGGGCGAGTTGCATTGTGGGTAATGTAGGCGCCGCGTTTTGACAAAGAATAAGAATGCATGGAATATAAAAGACAATATCTCTGGTTCTGCTGCATCAACTTTAATACTTACAAAAACCAAAACTGTCCATTGTTAGTCCGACAATGCTATAGAAGTGCAATGTTAAATTGGTGCAGCACTCTTTCAAGCTGTGCGTGCTCAGCTCACTCTTTTGCTAGCATGCCTACTGCCACAGAGCCCACAAAGCTATGCTGGAATATCCACCTCCACCCCAGCATCCACCTGTACGCTCTGAGCTCTTCCATGTACTGTAGGGAGTGACCATGTTAGATACCAAATATATACCTTTACATACCATTGTGGTCCTTTTAAGTCTATAGATTTGTTTAGATATTGGCTCAGAACTATTCATGTATTAAGAGGTTCTCTCATCAGCGGCTGGAAAGAAAGCTAGTGATTTCACGGGTTAAAGTCAGATAGAATAACACCCAAAAGGATGAACACTTCTTCTGAATAGAATATGTGAACATGGAATGAATTTTGAAGAAATTGGCAAGATCTAATAAACTGCCAATCACATTATTGCTATTAACTCTAAAAGTAAAGGTAAAGGTTAAAATCTAGAGTAGGTACACATTTATACAAATTAATTGTAACAACATGTAATTTATATTGTAATAATTACCTGAATTGTGAAGCAGCTATCGTTATGACGATGGGTAAAAGTTGATTCAGAATAACAACTGACATATATCAGTTTTGTGATTATGCATACTTTTTGCTAGTACTATATCATAAAACTGTCAACTCAATTCTGAACAGAATTGAGTTGACAGAACTGAGTTAACAGTTCTCTATTTGAGGCTCAGACTATTGCTTGCTTTGAAACATAAAAATGTACTATAGTCCTACCTGCTTAGACAGGGATAGCCACTACTAATTGGCATTGAAATTAACATGAATTACAAGCTGTTTGTTTTTCTCTGAATATACTGGCTTTACTGATCTATTGTGTAAACTGCCTGCAGTTGCACAGTGTAATCATAGATGGTTCATAAACCATAGATGGATTTTCAGGTTATAACCCATTTGTTTGTTACTTCATTTGAGTCAGCAATAACACACTGAATGTGTCATTTGTCTGGTAAAGTTAACCTCATTTCCTTTGAGAGGGGGCAGCATGCTAATGTCAAAACCCACCATCTTAAGCACATACACACAAGCTTGTATGTGAATTGATATAGGGCATACAACACACACACACACACACACACACACACACACACACACACACATTCACACTTGGTAGCTGTGAATGTGCATGTGGAAATTGTGTGTCTTTGTTTGGGTGTGTGTGTGTGTGGGTGCGGATTTGATATTTGGTGACCTGTCTGGGACTAGGCAGGGTATATATAAGTCCTAGAAATTTGCTGACAACTCACTGTCTGATCAAAACATTTGATCTGAGGGGTGCTCAACATCTTCTCCACTGAGAGACTGGTGAGTTTACTATATTTCAAAACACCTTTTGAGTATGAAAAAATATGAGATTTCATTTAGAATTTGTCATGTCATTTTTTTATTATAATTGCTGATGTCTTTTGTGTGTGTAAATTCAGAAGTTTGCCTAACTGCAGTGATGAAGGCTAACGTGCTGATTTTTGCTCCACTGTGTTTGCTCCTTTGCTGGATGACACCTGTAGGCTCCAAGAAGGTGAAGGTACATTCTACCCAGTTAAACCTAAACTATGAAAATCTCTGGAAATTCTTAAAAAAATGTCAATGTTCACACATGTAATGGACTTTGAACACTTCGGTCACACATGATGCTGTGTTGCAAACTTCAAATCAGAAAAACATTCAACATTGTTTGGAGGTAAAGCACATAAGCCTAACTAAATCTTACTTGGCTCAGTGAGCTCAGGGTTAGGACAGCGAGTACCATGAAACAGAAACATATAGACATTACCATTATCTATTTCTGAAATGTATTCATATAAAAAACAAAGCAAAAAGTACAAGGTTTAGAAGTAAACGTCAAAACATTCAAACCATACACTACATAAAATTGTACACATGGGTGCAAATCTATATCTGCTTTGCTCAATCTTCTAATTATTGGATCAAACAGCTTGCATTTTGCGTATAGCATAGATCCTTGTGTATCTGTTTGGACCTACTGTATCATCCTCCCAATGGGTAGTTTCTAAAGAACAATTGAGAGAGCCTCAGTAATATATGAAACCAAAAGTGTGTGTGCTGAAGTGGTGTTTCCATAGTTATGGACTTAGTGTTCACAAGCACAGGAAGACAAACCAACTATCCAAACCTCTTAAAGAGGCACAGTCTCAAGGTTATTCCAGTCTCAGTAGCAGTCCTGGGAACTCCAAACACCAGAACGCATTCGAGATCCTTGCTATTGTGAATGAGTGAGTGTCTAGAAAATTCTGTGTTGAAGACAGTGCTGCAAGGATGAAATAAGAGCGATGAAACAACAGTCATATTACTTCCATATATTGCTGGGAAATTAAAATCTTTTGTTGATCCAGTACGTTCCTCTAAATGTATAAATCTTGCAAGTTTTTCTGGTTTTTGAGTCTTGTTTCTAAATATACTTTAAGCGGCTTTTGCTATGCCAACAGGTTGTGCCAATATTGAGTGGGAGTAAAGAAATGTATGCTTATTTCTCATTATTCTTCTGTCGTATTTAGTTGTAAGCTATATTTAGGTGAAGACCTTTGAAGCGTTGGAGTAGTTTCTTACTGTGATAATTATGTGTCATATTTTCCTTAAGTGGACAGATGTTCACCATAATGACAGTAGCAGAAATAAGAAATGAATACGTTTTTTTTTGCATATCAACCAGCAAAGTAGTTATTAATACTTGCATGCACTACGCGTAGTCTGACTATCAACCAAACTGCAGCAGCGAGTCTCTCCAAACTCCACAGGCTAAAGAGCACTGAGTGATCTGTCTGATAGTGGTACAGGAATATGGCGAGCCCCGAGGCTCCCAAGCAGTATCTTCTGTATTCTGTATTCATCAGTAGCAGTGTGGTCTGTACAGGTAGTGGTGAGGGCAGTGAAATGTACGTCGCCAGAATGTGAGTCGAGTCTAGTGCAGTCTAATTCATGACCTTTCTTCTCATCTTTTTCTTCCTTCCCCCCTAGATCAGTTACATCTTCAGTCAACGAGAGGCTGACCAGGACATCCCATTGACCATGGTTGAAGATGCTGTTGATGACATGTACTCTCACTGCAAGAAAACGATGACGAAAATGGTCAAGGACAAATACTTTGAAAAAGAGAAAACCGAACTATTTAGAGATGTCTGGAAAAAGGCAGAATGTTGTGCAAACAGGAATCTAAAACACAGAAACGAAGGGGATGAGGCTTTAACTAAGGATCATATGCAAGCAATCTGTGTTTATACATCTAATGATAAAAAGTTTTATGAGATATTCAATGATGCAGTCCGGACCAAAAGAGATATCTATGGTAACTCCTTCCCATTTCACTCCTTACATTTCTGGCTGACATCCGCTGTACAGATCCTCAATAATAATAAAAACTGTCACATTACTTACCGCAGAACCAAAGCTGCGTTTACTGGCAAAGTCGACCAAATAATACGGTTTGGTTTCTTTGCCTCCACCTCTTTAAAAGCAGACCTGAAACAGTTTGGTAAGAAGACCTGCTTTAAAATTACAACCTGTTCAGGTGCTTTCCTGAAAAAATATCCACGCCTTAAAGATGAAGAGCAAGAGGTGCTCATCCCGCCCTATGAGATGTTTAACATAACTAAGAAAATGGAGAAAAAATTGGTAGAAAAACTGACTGATTGCGAGGTCGTGTATTTCCTGCAGAGTGTAGGAGTTCAAAGCAATCTAGACTGCCGTGCTGCAAACTAGTTGAGTCTTGTTCAGCAAACTATGCGCACATAATCCTTCTAAAATCCAAGCTCATTACAATATATCTATACAGTCTCCTCAACTCCTAAATTTATGCTGGGGGTTCTTTAATTATCACAGGCTTAGGTTTTCATACTTCTGCAACACATTATACTGTACAGCAACATGACCAACAACATTTTACAATGTCTAATTTCGCTTGTGATGTGTGTTTGCATTTGTCAGCATTTCTATGTGCACCAAATATTTTGTTTAGAAATTTTCTGAATGAAATCAATAAATTTTTAAACAGCAACATTTGTTTTGTTGTCCTAAGTGAACAGCACTAGAAAATATACCAACAAGTTGATAGAGGTGAATATAATTTACGGTCACACTTTATTTTGCAGTACACTAATAAGACGTAACAAGCCGTACTTTGTATCAAATTAGACAAAAACTAGAAATAATATGTCCTTAATTAAACGGTAAACAAACACAGTTATACCCTAATTAGACACGATACATCTAAATTATGCCATAATTAGAGACCGCATATAATGCCATATTGGACCCAAAATATACTATACTTAGACACTATTATGCCTCATTATACTGTAATTAGAAACCAAATACGAGATCCTGATATAGGCCCACTATTAGACACCATTTTACAAGATCATATTCTAATTAGAAATCAAACACGCACCACATTTAATGCTACCAACATGGGCCGCCGATAGCTTCATTAGACAACACAGGCTGTAATTAGACAAATGTAATGCCATATTATATCGGACATAGCCTTTATAATAATCAGACAAAACACTGAGAGCTCAGAGGGCAATACATTTATTTGGCCTTTACTTAGCATAGTTT
>NTHP01000299.1:332456-383101 GCA_003416845.1 Oplegnathus fasciatus
GGCATTATATGCGGTCTCTAATTATGGCATAATTTAGATGTATCATGTCTAATTAGGGTATAACTGTGTTTGTTTACTGTCTAATTAAGGACATATTGTTTCTAGTTTTTGTCTAATTTGATACAAAGTACGGCTTGTTACGTCTTATTAGTGTACTGCAAAATAAAGTGCAACCTAATCTACTGTCTAATAGGCCTTTTCTGCACAATTCTGGATTTAATTAGAATTTTTCTTAATCAGAATTGAGGGTTACATTTTACATATCAGTACACATACTGCATACTGCATGGTGAGTCACCAAGACGCCAAACCGCGCAGTCCAGGAAATAACCCCAGTGGCTCTGGGAAAATGCCAATTCACCAGTTCTGCACTCCTTGCACCAAAACAGAGCCTGACACTCCTGACACCAAAACAGAGCCCTTTATTGTTAAACAGAGGCATCGCTATCAAAATTGAAAAGAAATATATTGCCTATATTTTATTTGCTTAAACACACTGAAGTAACTTAAATTAACTGCAGAGAAATGGTCCCTGCTCCCTAAAAAATGTTGGCGATTAGAGAAATCTTCTGTTTACCTATTTAAGGTCTGATCCTTTTCGAAGTGTGCTGAGTTTAATTTATCGTAATATTATGTTGTTATTTCATAGATTGTTTCCAAATTTCTCATTGACTCACTTATTCAGATGAACTATAAGTTAGCTGTCTGCTAGGCTAACATTACGTTACGTATCTGAAACAAAGACGGCGTATGATGTCATGATTTGACTGAACATGTTTCATTCCATGTCCTAGGATTTCCATTTTTTTTCTCTCTTATGTTGCAGTACTCTGCCCCTCTCACTCAGCTCAAACTTACAAGAGATGATATGACACATTTATTCAAAGTCCTTGTGTGTTTTCACATGCTTGCATACTGCAATTTCGGGAGTTGTCCACGCTTTTCAGATGCAGTGTATTGCAAAGTGTGACTTCTCACAGGAAATTAGGTTTTATTTTGCGAGACAAAAGACAAGTATAATATGTGACAGTTGTGTTTCACTTTCATTCTCTAAAGTAGGCCATGCTCAAAACAGCCTTACCACTGGACAATTACAAACTTCAACAAATAAAGAAAAGGTGACAAGATGTTCACTGTTGACCAAAGTGACTTTCAATGTGTCTTGAAGAATTGAATAGTTCCCTGAAGGCAGTAAGGGTCATTTTAAGTTATAGTTATAGTTATAGTTATTATTGTTCTTTATCTGCATCCCAGTGCAATTAAGTATCTTTGTCTATGTTTTGATGAATCCTGGGACTGTAATTTGAGCTCAGATTACTGGGAAATCTACTTTGGGCCTCTTTTTTGCATTGACAACTTATATAAAAGTGCTGATGGTCCTAACTGCTTAAACACTGACCAACACTGCTAACTGGCATTTACAAATATGTATCATTAGATAATAAGAGCTGGAAGCTTTACATATTGTTGTACATAAATTCTGCATATGGTCCTTTAATATGCTGCTGCTTTTTATAGTGGGGAACGTGTGGATGGATCTGCATTAAAAGTCTATAACAGAATGGTTAGTGAGCCCATTTGAACAGTTAGGTAATGACCCACTGAAGGTAGGAAATGAGTCATTTGTCTGGTAAACCCACCTCATTTCCTTTAGCAGGCACACAATGTTCATAGCAAAGCCCTCCATCTCAGGCACATGCGCGTAAGCTTGACAATAACATGCACACTCATATACAGCACACAAACACACGTTACACTCAAACTACAGTAGGTGCAGTTCATTCACATACTTTGTGTCCTTGTGTGCAGATTTACATCATGTTGAGCATCATTATATGCTGAAGATTGGTGAGTTCTACTTGACTTTCAGTCATGCATCTTTTAACTTAGTAAAACTTTTGTTTCTTTTTTTTGTTTCTCTGAAAGAAATATGTCATTTGTTGCAAATGTGTGGTATATAGTCTGATACAATGATGTAAATTACAAGTACTTTATTATTGATGTAAAACATATTTTGTGTATGTGTGTAAATCCAGAAGCTGTTTTCCTGACTGCAGTGATGAAGGGTAACATGCTGATCTTTGCTCCTCTTTGTTTGCTCCTTTGCTGGATTTTGCCTGTAGACTCCATGAGGGTGAGTGGAGCTTTCTGGGATAAATTCCAACTTGCTAATTTTACTGTAATTATCATAAAAATCAAATGTTGACGAATGCTGAGCAAGTCATTCATCCATGATGGTAGAAGATAATGGTTTATTACAACTCGGCTTTCATTTTTGTTGGTTTGGCTGTTGTTTCCTTTTGTTAATAACATTATATTTACCAAGTTAACTGCTGAGCTCTTGGAATGCACCAATATCTTTTTTAAATTACTGTAAGTCAGAAGGGGCAAGGAACGTGAGCAATCAGAAGATCATACAAGTTTTAAACGAACCCCAAGATTAGCCACATTTATTTTGAGGAGAAAACAAAGGTGAATGGTTAGATGATTACACATTGTCCATTGTAAATATGCATCACCTTTATACTGGTCAAGCTTTGATCTATACCATATTTGGCAACCTGATCTCACAGAAATAAGTGAAATGACCACAATCTCTTAACACCACATTACGTGGTGGTGGCACATAATTTCACATATTTCGTATGCAAAGGGCACGTGGGAGAACAAGAAAGCCTTTCTATCACATGCTTAATGTCGTGAAACGGTCGCAGTTTGGTTAGGGTTAGGCACCAAAACTACTTGGTTAGGTTTAGGAAAATATTCACATGGGAAGGGATATTTGACTTTATGTTTCACATCGGACACAAACTCCGGTCTCCGGCATTGAAGTCCTGCGTTTAACCCGTCCACCACTACTTTATACTACTGACATAAGAAAAAAACGTGGTGCTGACACGAAAGATTCTTCCAATTGAAATACATTACTTTGAAAGTCGTGCTGACTTATGTAATGCACACCGCATTAAGAGGTCATGGTTACTTCACGTATTTTTGTGAGATCAGTTTTCGTTCTGAATCTGCCCTAGTTCTCCACACTCACATTTTTCATATGCAATGAGTTATTATTACCAACATAATGGGTGCACTTTTGATTTTACCCCAAAATAAAGTGGAGCATAATTAAAAAAACTGTTCTGAAAGATTGTCCAACTGATTGCGTTTCTTGTCACATCTGACTTATTTTTTTAGCAGTGTTGCAAAGTGCCAAGATCTCAACAATTTATTTGGTAAATACAATGTTATATCATAACCAATAGAACCAAAGGCCAAACCTAAAAAGCTATGATAAATCAGATTCATCTTTTAAGGTGAAAACTCACTTCAGAAAAAGTATAGTTGTAGTTGCACATACTGTATACCAAAAATCTTGGCTGTTGACCTGTCTGGCAAAATTTGCGACAGTTGTTGGCCCAGTTGGTTCAGGCAAGTACCAGCAAATAACTTGTAACAAAAACACTGCAGGGTTGAATACATGCACAGTCCTACCAGAAAGAGGCCCTCAAGCCCTATCCCCACCACCTTAGAGCAGGTCAGTTCTTGCACTCAAATAAGGAAATTTGGATGTCAGTTCAGCTACCCTCCACCAAAGTCCTATCATCTACGTGCACCTCAAAATTTTAAAAGTATCCTCTTTTTAATTTGTAATGTTAAGATTAGTTAAGATTAGCTTTAGATTTCCCCTTAAATGAAAAGAGTGTTACGATTAAAAATATATCATTATTATTATTATTATTATTATTATTATTATCCACCATGGTTCAGAGTAGAGTTAAAACTGCCTGTTTAATGATCTGTCTTTTAATAATTGTATATATTTTTCTTCCTCCCCTTCTAGATCAGTTTTATCTTCACTCTAACAGAAGCCAACCGGGACATCAGACTGAGCATGGTTAAAGATGCTGTGGATGACATGTACTTCGGCTGCAACAAAACAATGACGAAAATGATCAAGGACAAATACTTTGAAATAGAGAACACTGGGAAATTTGCAGATGCCTGGAAAAAAGCACAAAACTGTGCAAACAAGAAACTAAAACATAAAGATAGAGGGGACGAGGCTCTAACTAAGGATCATATACAAGCAATCTGTGTTTATGTATCTGGTTATTCAAGGTTTTATGAGATATTCAATGCTGCAGTCCGGACCGACAGCGCAATCTATGGCAAATCATTCCCATTTCACTCCTTACATTTCTGGCTGACATCAGCTGTACAGATCCTCAGTAATGATATAAGATGTCACAATACTTACCGCAGAACCAAAGTGGCATTTATTGGCAATGTCAACCAAATAATTCGTTTTGGTTTCTTTGCCTCCAGCTCTTATAAAACAACACTGACCCACTTTGGTGATAAGACCTGCTTTAACATTACAACCTGTTCAGGTGCTTTCCTGAAAAATTATTCATCTATTGGAAAAGAAGAGGAAGAGGTGCTCATCCCCCCCTATGAGAAGTTCAAGATAACTCAGAAAAAGAAGGGTCTGGATGTCAAAGGTCTGCATGATTGTGAGGTTGTCTATTTCTTGGAGAGCGCAGGAATTCACAGCAATCTAAACTGCAACGTTGCATACTTATGAGAGGCCAGTGGCTCATTGCACATTTTCTAAGTCTACCCTTTCACACAGACCTCACAAAAGCCATCATTATGGAACTTTATATGTCAGTCAAGAGAAAGATAGAGAAGTTTGTTTAAGCCATATAAAATTACAGCTGAACTTCACAGTCATTAAAATTCTTGAAAATGCTTTTTTTCTGTATGATTATGTTTTTGTAGTTTGACGAACCAGCCATAGGTTTAATATCTTACTCGTTAACCACTGGCTGCAAAGAAGGTCAACTATTTCTTATTTCTTTGGGTTCTCAAATTTCGATTTACAAATGAAACTTCTGGTGAGCTGAAACTGCAGCTTTTTTCTGATAACACACACACACACACACACACACACACACACACACACTAACAACTTCAACACACACTTTCACAGTCTTTCACAAACACACACACAGAGCAAGTCTACATTGCTTTCTGCTTTTTTCTTGATTTTATGAATTGTACCATTCCCTTTTTCTTTTTAATCTCTGATGCTTTGGCAATATTGTCTCTGTTACGTTCATGCCAATAAAGCATACTGAATTGAAAAATTGAATTGAATCAGATCAACTCCTTTTCACATTGCAGAAGACCTGTTACTCTCCCACTTCCTTCATAATTCCTCCCAACTTATTTTTCCATCACTTTTTCATCCCTTCTTTTTTCTTCCCTCCTTAGTTCCTTCTCCTCCTCTTCCTCAAGAAAAAGGACTTTGTTGCTTCACATCTTTAGCAATGTAAGAACACAAGAAAGATAATGTGATAAAATCTAAAGTAAGTTTTTTGTTTTTTGGAACCGTTCAACTATTTCTTATTTCTTTGGGTTCTAAAATTTTCGATTAACAAATGAAACTTCGGGTGAGCTGAAACTAACAGCTGACAATTCTCCTAACATTGACAAGAAATTCAGAAATTTCACTCTGCAGCTTTTTTCTGATAATTCAACTTTGTAGTTTATACCATCGGTCATACATCTAATAGCGCCAAGGTGAGTGAATCCACAAATACATGGCTGGCTTTAAAGAAGCATTTTCTCATGTAGCAGACATAAGCAAAGAATACTGACATGTTTCATATGATCTGTTGTGAGTGCGAAGGGGGCTGCAGAAGGAAGAACACCATCAGTGTGGTTAGAGTGTGAAATAGACAGAGAGAAATACTATGAATGTGTGAAGCAGTGCAAACACTGCGGTGTGTGCAGTGTTTCTTTGCTGCCTTTTCTCATAAATGAGTCCTGCACCTTTGAAAACTATTGATTGTACATTTGCACATTCTGGGTTGACTAGACATAAATAAGGAATTAGAGAAGCCATGAAGTATTGGAGTTTTGTAGAACATCTTTGATAAGAGACATCCTTAAATACTAAAATAATTAATCTTTCCGAATCGACGAAAGCTAGAGGCCTTTAGTCCTTGCAGCCCTGCAGTAAATGTCGAATACACACACACACACACACACACACACACACACACACACTAACAACTTCAACACACACTTTCACAGTCTTTCACAAACACACACACAGAGCAAGTCTACATTGCTTTCTGCTTTTTTCTTGATTTTATGAATTGTACCATTCCCTTTTTCTTTTTAATCTCTGATGCTTTGGCAATATTGTCTCTGTTACGTTCATGCCAATAAAGCATACTGAATTGAAAAATTGAATTGAATTGAACTAACTGTGAAAAAGGGACAAAAGTTTTGATTGTGGAAGAAATATATTTCTTTGAAAAGGTTCTTTATGTCATCAATACATTTGTCATTGACAAAACTGTGGAACTTCTGTGGAAATTTTGTTAGAGAATAGTAGTAGTTAAACTACCAAAAAAAGGTGAAAAGTGTCTAATGTTGCTGGTATTCAAATGCTTCTGTTAAAAAAAAGAAAACTTCACAATGGAGCTGTGTCAAAATAAAATATATCAGCATCACCAGTACCAGCAGCAGCAATAACAACTACAACAAGTGGAGTTTTCTTGTAAACAATCAAAACTTGTGTTTGCATTCAGTGTAAAAAAACAGCTCCATAATGCTACTAGAGATATAACAGTCAAAGGGAAACTTTAAGCCACTATGTGTGCATGTTTCTTTTCAACCCATCTTTGAGGCTCGACTGTTGGAGTTTTTGGCAGCTATGGCTTCCCTGTTCAACCACAGGGGGGCACCAGTGTCCAATTAGTATTACCCAGAATTTACAAAGAACAGTGCCAATACACAAGTGCCATAGCAGCTGGATGACCCTCAGGTGTGGGACTATTTTTGTCGTTGTTGCTGGAGTATTTTTCTCACCAATCTTTAAAAAATGCATCCTCCCTCCAACTTTTTGGGGAAAAATAAAGCAGTTTTGTCTGGACTATTACATTTCAATGCTGATTTTACTTTGCATTGTCCTTATAATACTTGTTGGTGTAATAAGTGTTAGTGTGACTCAGTTCCATCAAAATAAGAGCAGTGGTGTGAGATTTCAGTGAAATCAGTTGATGGACAGACAATTATATCAATAATACTGTATTTTTAAAATTTCCATCTAAATTTCATATATCATGAATAATTTCATATATTGTGAATTTGAGTGGTAATGATGGCTGTGTGTTAAATGACCTTCATGTTCCAAGTAGAAACTTGTCTGCTTTTCTTCAACTTCATATATTATTGTTTGTTCACATACTAAAACCAAAAACACATTATTATGAGGATGTTAAAAAAAATGAATCAGATCAACTCCTTTTCCCATTACGGAAGACCTATTACTCTCCCACTTCCTTCATAATTCCTCCCAACTTACTTTTTCCATCACTCTTTCATCCCTTCTTTTTCCTTCCCTCCTTAGTTCCTTCTCCTCCTCTTCCATCTCTCATCCCTGCACCCTTCCCTCATTTCCTTATATCCCAACCCGCCTTCTTTACCACCACTTTCCACATTTCCCCCCTCCCTCTATTTCTTAGAATACCATCAAACAAAGGTGAATATAAACAAAAAGAAGAAAAAGAATATGAACAATGCTAATATGCAGCTTTAGAGATCAGTGAGAGCTTATGGATGCAGCTTTTCATGCAGATGTAGGACGAGCTGCATCACATACAGTGTGGCGTGGGCGATACCACACTAGTCAGACGGCAGTGGAGTCTCACTGCATAGACAGAAGGGTTTGATATTTTTTCTGCTGCAGAGACATTCAGTGATGAATCCAAAGACCTATACAACACAAACTTCAGTGGTCACAACTCTCATCTGTTTCGCTACTTCAACCACAGTACTTCATTCGGTTTAGCAGAAAAAAACAGAAGAGCAGCACAAGATTTGATAGGAAAAGGATGGTCTAGTTATAAGTTTGAGTTAAAGAGATTGTGACCAAGTGATAACCCTTCCCTTGGCATGATACTGAAGGCTACACCACTATTATCAGAAGAGATCAGATATGACTTTGAAAGTAGTTCCAAATTGTCATTACATACTATACTATCATATAAAACAGAGCATTTCAAGTACAGTTGAAACAGAAGTTACACTGACTGATTAAATATTACTTCTGTCATAAAAGTCAAAGCATAGCAGTATATACATGTACAACATTTATGAAATCATGCAATCCGTACCACAAGTGAATTTTGGTTGAAGGTCTGGGTAAAGGAATGCTTCAGTGACACACTTGATAAAATGGGGGGGCCTCAAGAGTCCTGCCAGTCCAGCTAATTCATCATATCAGCCCCCGTCTCTAGCACGCATACCGTACCATGTTGGGTACTCTCAATGCATGAAAAAAGTGTGAGGAAACACAAATCAAATGAAGTACTTATACTGTAGCAAATACAGGTTACTCTGTCTTCTGCAGATCATAAGCAACCATCACAACCTAGAATTTATAGAATAGATAAACACACACAAACAAAAGTGTGTGTGTCTGTGTGGGTTTTTGTAAGTGGTGGCTTCACACAGGAAATGTACTATAGCAGATAAATGACTTTGCGGCAGCTTCAGAGAAATGACACATTCCCACCTATAAAGTGATTCACCAACCACCATCACCAAGAACTCATTGTGAGGAATGGTTAACAGTTTTTTATTTTTTTTTATTTTAGTTAATTAGTTAATATGTTCAATGCCTGCACAAACTGTCACTCTTGCTGGAAATGCTAATGCCTGCACTTTGTGACTGAGGAGAAGATCACATGTGAGCACAGCTGTAAATTGTTCAAAAGTATCAACATTTTCTGGCTGATCTGATTACACCATAAACTGCTTTTTGGCTTTAATTCTTAGTAGTGCAACATAGTTTATGAGCCCATTGTAGTTTTTTAAAACTTTATTCTACATATAGTATCTACAGCCAATGGATAAATGCAGCAATGTAAAAAGGACAAAAGCGGCCTTGTAAAGTAGTGGCATAAAATTTCTCACTGAAGTAAAATAAAGTACAATGGCAGTGCTTTAAAAATATACTTGAGTGCAATACTCAAGAAAAAGGACTTTGTTGCTTCACATCTTTAGCAATGCAAGACTGACAAACCAGCCATAGGTTTAATATCTTACTGGTTACACACACACACACACACACACACACACACACACACTCCAAAATGCAATGCAATTGAAACAACACAAGAAAGTTAATGCAATAAAATCTAAAGTNCAAGTGTACATTGCTTTCTGCTTTTTTCTTAATTTTATGAATTGTACCATTCCCTTTTTCTTTTTAATCTCTGATGCTTTGGCAATATTGTCTCTGTTACATTCATGCCAATAAAGCATACTGAATTGAAAAATTGAATTGAATCAGATCAACTCCTTTTCACATTGCAGAAGACCTGTTACTCTCCCACTTCCTTCATAATTCCTCCCAACTTATTTTTCCATCACTTTTTCATCCCTTCTTTTTTCTTCCCTCCTTAGTTCCTTCTCCTCCTCTTCCTCAAGAAAAAGGACTTTGTTGCTTCACATCTTTAGCAATGTAAGAACACAAGAAAGATAATGTGATAAAATCTAAAGTAAGTTTTTTGTTTTTTGGAACCGTTCAACTATTTCTTATTTCTTTGGGTTCTAAAATTTTCGATTAACAAATGAAACTTCGGGTGAGCTGAAACTAACAGCTGACAATTCTCCTAACATTCACAAGAAATTCAGAAATTTCCCTCTGCAGCTTTTTTCTGATAATTCAACTTTGTAGTTTATACCATCGGTCATACCTCTAATAGCGCCAAGGTGAGTGAATCCACAAATACATGGCTGGCTT
Source organism: Oplegnathus fasciatus (assembly GCA_003416845.1). Classification (NCBI taxonomy): domain Eukaryota; kingdom Metazoa; phylum Chordata; class Actinopteri; order Centrarchiformes; family Oplegnathidae; genus Oplegnathus; species Oplegnathus fasciatus. The sequence continues at coordinate 342,280 of NTHP01000299.1, forward strand.
TAAAGAAGCATTTTCTCATGTAGCAGACATAAGCAAAGAATACTGACATGTTTCATATGATTGTTTGTGACCGCAAAGGGGGCTGCAGAAGGAAGAACATCATCAGTGTGGTTAGAGTGTGAAAGAGACAGAGAGAGATACTATGAATGCGTGAAGAAGTGCACACACTGCGGTGTGTGCAGTGTTTCTTTGCTACCCTTTCTCATAAATGAGTCCTGCACCTTTGAAAATAATTGATTGTACATTTGCACATTCTAGGTTGACTAGACATAAATAAGACGTTAGAGAAGCCACGAAGTATTATAAAGATGTTTTTGAAACCACACAATAACAAGCTCAGTCTGGAGTTTTGTAGAATATCCTTAAATACTAAAATAATTCATCTTAGTCCTTGCAGCCATGCAGTAAATGTTGGGAACAGCATTTCAGTAGTTAGTCTCTCAAGCATCAAAGCCAAACTGCTGCTCTTACACTCTGCTCCTTTGTCTTTTTTCATATATGATTTTTGACCATTATTTATGAAGCAAAGCCTGGATGGCTCAGTTTTTTAAGATAAATATCATGTAGCCTAATTGTAAAGGTCCGAGTTTCAACTTGGGCCCAGAACCTACATAATCCAGTACAACAACATCATTAACCTTAAAGATAGTACCTCTCAGACAATACCTCTTTGAAACTTAAAGATTAATTAAAGTAAGATGTGCTGCAGGGAAGTTAATTTGATTAAATTAGACATTGTCATTGTCTTTGTCCTCCTCCTGTACAATATATGTACGATATATGGCCATGCAGAACAGTTCGCGGACCTCCGACATTATGATTTGATGGCATCCTTTGGCATGTCCCACACATAATCACATCCTAATATATGAAAAAGGGTTGAATATGACTCACTGAACAATATTAAATAGTACTGATGTCTGATTAAACACCGACAGACCCTGCTAACCAGCGTTTCATGTACTTTGTCTTACTTGTGCATTTGTGATTCTGTTACTTTTGGTTTTGGTTCTCAAACTGTTCGTGTGGTTTTGGCTAAACTGTTCTTTGACTAATCTGAGAAACCCCAGTGAATGCACATAGCCTTGTGCATAAGAGTGCATCGAAAAACAAACACGCATGTTGCACACATACACACACACTCATACTTTAACACACTCATGCAGTTTTCACACATTCTTTGGGTGTGCAAATTGTGCATGTGTGTGTGAGGACTTGTGGCCTGTTTGACCACGAAGACAAGGTATATATGTAGTTGTCCATGAGTCCAGAACACATGCTGAGGACCAGATTCCTGATCAAAACCTGAGCAGAGCTGGTTTCACTTAGTGCACAACATCTTCTCATCCTCAAGACCGGTGAGCTGTACTTTCAAATTAACTTTTGAGTATCACATGCCACTGTTTTAATATAACTGTGTTACTGGTACACAGTGTGACGCAGTTAATTTTTGTTGCCTTTTTGTGTGTATGTGCGTAGATTCAAGAACAGTTTTCCTGACTGCAATGATGAAGGGAAACATGCTGATCTTTGCTCCACTTGGTTTACTCCTTTGCTCAATGCTGGGTGTAGACTCCATGACGGTGAGTGGAGCATGTGGAAATCGGTGAATGTTCCAAAAATTTCACAAATGTGAACAGTGAGGGATGTTTACACAATTACTTTGCACAAGTTGCTCACACATTATTTTGGAGCAAAAATGCACATCAGAAACATTTGTTTAACAATAAATATTCTTAATTTAGAGATCAAGCGTATAATCGTAAATAAAATCTTGCTTGAGATACTAGGATACTGGGACGCTTGTGGAAGTAGATCATCACTTTATTAACTTTTAATATCTATATGGGATTGAACAGGTTAAGTTATCATTAACAGAATCTGCATTTTGCATACAGCATTTGTTGCATGGGTACACCTGTTGTTCTCCAGTTAATGAAATATTCTTTATTCTAAGAATTAAGATATTTTAACACGTGACTGTACCTAAAACTAAGAGTGACATTGTGCAAGAGTTGGCTTAAGTATTATAGCTGCAGTGTTACTTGGATACCATAATTCACTGAGATTTGAGGGTTTGGTACGGTGGCCCTGAGTGTTCAATGCATTGCGACTTACAGTTTTTCTCAATTGTTTACACACTAAAACTGGTTTTTGAGACACAATGACCACAACCTGTAACTCATGTACCAACCTCCTGAACCAATTCTGCTAAAAAAATTGAGCACATTTCCTGCTTTACACTCAGATTGCAGTTCTAAATCATTTTTCAAAACACTACACACAATTCTTTACATTCAGCACAATCTTCATGAAGAAAATCTCTTGCGTTCACATGGAACACACTGCCATTCAAAATGCTAAACTTAAATTTCCTACTATCCACTCCGAAACCTCACATGGGCAAACACATCTTGCGCAATTGTTCAATAAGCAATCAGAGCTTTAGCAAGTAAAAGGGCGACAGGTGAGCTTTTTCGAAGCAGTGGATGCTAACACAGGAGAGAGAGGCATAGCAAGAGGAGTGAGAGTAAGAGGAGGAGGACGGGGAGGAGGAGGACAAGGAAGAGGAAGAGCAAGACCAAGGAGAGCCATACAGTAATTTCTGATGACATTCAAGCCACTTTGGTAGACCATGAGATGACTTTTTCTGCAAGCTATGGAAGATGTAAGTGCAGATTTAGCTATAGAAGCTTTTCAGGGCTGGATTCACCATGCTAGGCGATACTTCCCCCGCTGCTTGGCCTGGGAGAACATTGCCTGCAATGTTGATAAGGTCCTTTGGCCAGAATGAAATAGAAGACAGGATGCAGGATGTAGGATGCAATTTTCTTTTTCTTTACAGTATATGCAGAAGGTTTATTTTCTTTTTTCTATTGTTTGTTCTGTATGAAGAACACTTTACAAATCCAACTGTGTTTGCAGAGATGTATACAGTATTTCAGAGTTAACATTAAGTAACATTCTATTCTTGTATTTGTGTGTTTTATATTTGAGTATGAAAACATAACAGTTTACAACAGGCTACTGTATGTACAGTAGTGTAACAGTGAAAATGCAAAAGGCCTACTGATAAGATTATCATAGTAGTGTTTTCCGCTCATCATAGTGTTTTCCATGGAGCACATCAGTGTTCAGTTGGTTCTTAGAAATGTCTATTTATTTGATGGTGTGTGTGTGTCACTTGAAGACAAAATTTCATTTTGAGAAGACATAACACTGTTTTGAATGCAGTGTTTGCTTTTGCAAGAGATTTGCAGAGTTTGGGGTTTTGTGTGTGAGTTTTTGTATTTGTGTTTAGAGTTTTAAGAAAATGAGCCATGCTTTCAGAAAACATTTGTAAGCAACTGAGAAAAACTGTAAGAAAACACTTCTGTATTTGGTTGTGTTCAACTCCAATGACATACATGCTCTCAATCCTCACAAAGGCAATTACTTTCACCATCCAGGCCAGGCTTTTATATCGACTCTCACAGTAATAAAGTACAGTTTTAACAATGTCTGTTTAATGACCTTTCTCTTCATCTTTTTCTTTGTTTCCCTTTTAGATCCGTTTCAACTTCACTCTACGAGGTGCCAACCAGGACATCCCATTGAACATGGTTGAAGATTCAGTTGATGACATGTACTTTGGCTGCAATAAAGCAATGATGGAAATAGTCAAGCATAAATACTTTAAGGCTGAAAAGAAAGTGCAACCATTTGCAGATGTCTGGAAAGATTGTGCTAAAAGGAAACTAAAACAGAAAAAAGATAAGGCTCTAACCAAAGATCACATTCGAGCAATCTGTGCTTATACGTCCTTCAAAATCTATAAGATGTTCAATGATGCAGTCCGGACAGAAAGGAGCAAGTATAGCTCCTCATTCCAGTTCCACTCTTTACATTTCCTGCTGACGTCTGCCGTACAGATCTTGAATAGCAATTACAACTGCCACACTACTTACAGACGAACCAACAATACGTTTACCAGCAAAGTCAACCAAATAATTCGGTTCGGTTCCTTTGCCTCCAGCTCTTACAGAAAAAACTTGACAGTTTTCGGTAAGGAGACCTGCTTTGAAATTAAGACCTGTGCAGGTGCACCTTTGAAAAAATATTCAATGTTTAATAAAGAGGAAGAAGTGCTCATCCCCCCCTATGAGATGTTCAAAATAACTGATATAATTAATAGTCGGGCTAAAATTAAAGGTCTCGAGGATTGTAAAGTTGTCTATGTCTTAGAGAGTGCAGGGATTAAGACCAATCTGAACTGCAAAGTTGCGCACCCACGAGAGTTCGGTGATTCTTCTCCAACTAGTGGGAACAACCGTTCTGCCATCTTTAAACCTTCTAACTTTCTTGTCACAACTGAATTAATTAGATGATATGATACAACATAGCTAAACATTCTCTATAGTCCAGAACTTTAAACTTGGGTTTGTTTGGTCATTGTGGGCTAATGTTTTACACTCTTCCCCAGCAACCTATTATTCATTACTGTGTACAATTTTTGATGTGTTGTTGGAAACAATTACACTAATTCCTACTTTTGCTAATTGAATACTAGTCATTAAACAGCTTAATGCAATAATGTTGCTTGTAAGCTCTTATTTCCCTGTGTTGTGTTTTATTCACCCATTTATTAAAAGGCTGTTGAAAAGCTTCTTTTACAGTCACAGGAGACAATATTTTTTCTATTTCTAAATGTTAAATATACATAGAAGTTGCAATGTGTTGGTGTGGCAGCTACTGAGTTGTTGGAAGCCACCTTCGACAGAGCCGGGCTGAGTAACAGAAAGTAATGTAACTAGTTTTGCTGTTGAGTAATTAAACGTGGTTTAAAGTAACTTGGCCAACTGGCCATTTGTGGGCGACTGGAAATAATGGCAGAACAAATACTAAAAATATAAAATGTATGTGAATGTCAAGAAAAGACTTTTTTGAAGAGTATGAGGAAAGCTAATATTATGCAAATAAGCAAATACAGGTTTCTCTGACTACGATTGTAGACAACGATGCAACTATCACATTTTGGAGTCAAACTTTCAAAACATTCACTGTGGTGGATTACAAACTTCTAACTTCTAATTGACTCCTATAGTGTCATTGAATGAGTTAAAACCTGCAAAACCACCATGATGGTCCTTCAATAGAATGAGCCACAGCCACTCCCCTCAAAACTCATGAACGCGCACTGCCTGACTACTGCTGGAGGACGAGTCCACCAGAGAGCGGTGGATAGAGGAGCACAGCGCATCATTGTCATCGCTAACCGTGTCCAACTTCCTCATGTCTCATTCACATGTTTGAAAACACCGAACATTATCATAATGAACGTAAACAACCAACATGACTGTTGTTAGTTACTCACAGAGCCACTTTTCAGCCCTTCAACTCCCTCAGTTCTTCTCGCCATCGTTGAAAATCCATACTGATGTTGACTCTGGTTTGACCTCTTACTTTATCCAACCTCTTTTTGGTCGTAGTCTTTTCTTCTTCTGTCTTTCTTTCCTTTCTCTGCCATTCTTGTGCGACTAGTTCGCTAGCTTTAGCCGCCTAGCCTTGTGGAAGACGACGGGCAGTGAGTGCAGGGTCAGAGCGCACGCAGGTAGTCAGATGCGTAGCTGGACAGGCAGGCAGCCCGTCCAATCATTTCATTCGGTCTGAATGTTGTTGTTATTGGACATGCTTATCACAGTCCTGCGACAGCCACAGACACCGGACATTATTCCTTTTTTTGTCAGAGCACTTGAATTATTGACTGTCTGGATGTAAGGAGAGTTTCAACATATATAACAAAAATGCTTCTAAAAGACATTACCTACCCAAGCTTTAATTGGCTGCAATTGAAGTGATGAGAATTGTCCAGTCTGAATACTTAGAAGAAGAAAAGTATGTGGAAACATTTTCAGATGTCTGGAACAAAGCAGACGGTTGTGCAAAAAATAAACCAAAACAGAGAAAGCATCAGGCTCTCTCAGCAAAGACGCATCTAACCATAAATTGTTTTGTCCCAGCTTTAAAGTCAGTAAGAAGATTTCCCTCACAAACTGTAACTAAAATGCATTCCAGGACACAGCCATGTCCATCCATCATGGACAGACCTCTGGAAATGGAGATTTGGGGCACAAAATGGGTAAATAATTGCTTACGCCAACTGACGTGGCTTAGAGAGGTGCCATTCATTCTGTATTTAAGACACCACTCCCTACTGTCTCCACTCTTTAAGCAAAAATATAAAAAGAAATCTCAGAAATGCATTCGATTATATTTTTATTAAAGTTCTAAAAAAGCCTAAATAGTGCAGTTACATGTAAGGCATTAGCGTGCTTCAAAATATCTATCTCATGTTCATCTTTATTTTCATGTTTTTATTTTCAGCTTTACTTTTGAGAAAAAAAATTGTAGAAAAAATAGTAAACACACGTAAGGTTCGAAACAGGCAGACACATTAGACCACAGTTAAATAAATCAATATTAGGCCAGAGTGGGGTAAATCAAGGAGCCGGAGAAGGTGTTTAGGCCCTCGATGTTCCCACATAGCTGTCTGCCGCTCAGCAGCTCTACATAGACCTGGCCTCCCTGCTGCAGCGACAGCACTACTGTCTGGGAGCTGCTGTCTTCTGAGTCCTCTCTGTTGTCTTCCCAAGTGGATGCCACCACCTCTCCGTTCCTCATGAGTTGCACCTTATAGTACATCCTCTCGCCTTCCCCGCCCACCTTGGAGTAGACCGTGAAGGAGAAGGAGTACAGTCCTGGACGAGGAGCTGTGAATATACCTGGAAAACAATGTTTTTTAATTGAATTTGCACTTTCACGGTTTCAAATGTCAGTTCGAGTAAAACAGAGAAGGAATTCTGATAAACTGAATATTATTTCAAAAAATGTGTGAGGTAACATCAGTAAACGGCACAAAGCACATTCATGTTAAGTAAGCAGTTATGTTGATGAGTCCTTCCTTCATTGGATGAATTGCCCACTCACTTCTCCTTGAATCTGACTAATATTGAATGAGTTTGAACCATGTTGCATATTCTCGACCAGTTAAATGACTGCCAACCAAATACTAAGTTAGTTAATTTCACTACTCATCTGTGGTTAAAGTTGCTGACCATTCAGAAAGAAATCCTGCCTCCACATGAATCATAGTTGGACAACACTTTTATAGGGTGTTGACATAGCTGCTTGGGAGCACTTACCCAGGGCAGGGTTATATCCACTTCCGTGGTTCAGAGTAACGGCATCATAAGGAATGGGGCTGTTCCTGGTGAAAGGTCCAAGGCAGTTTTTTCTGCGGCTCATGGAGGCTGTGAACGCAACCCTTATCCCTCCTGAGACAGAGGTGAGCCAAAAAACACACTCTCACGTTATTATTGTCAGATGTGTCTTCACAACACAACAGCCTCACGTCAAGGTCCAATCTATTCTGGAGCTTTTGATCATATCACATGATCTTCATCACTAAATGGAGTTTGCTCAATTGGCATTGTAGATGTTGAATGATGTTGAAAATTAACGTTTTTTTCTGAGCACTTTCTCTAGCCTGGTTCCAGACCTCTGAATTGATGCCCACATCTCAGATTTTGAAAAACAAACACTTTCAATCTTAATTTTAAGCCAACATGGATAAAACATCTTTAAAGTGCTCAGAAAAATGGAAATTTGAACATCTACAGTATCAAGAGGTGAGACTGTTTTGTCAACAGCTAAATCTGCATCAGTATGGGCAGTCCCTTAATTAAATAGTAGACTCAAAACAACACAAATAGTTTTAACAACAGCTATAATCACATGAATATGGACTTTCTTGAGTACCTATAACATCAAGGATACTGTCACCCAGCTGGGACATGCTCGTCGACAGGTCCATCAGTCTCTCGAAGATTTGATCCTCCACTTCTTTGAGCTCAGGGGTGGCACAGCAGCAGCCTCGCTGGCGCTTGAACGCACACTCACAGTCCCACTTTCGGCACGGCAGTTCCCCCTCCCACGCTACTACAAATGTGGAGGGAAGGAAAAGAGAGTGTCATTGATCTTTAAATCAGCTGCTCTTTTGTGTTTGGTTAGAATAAAAATTGGCACACTCACACTCCATGGACAAAGATGAATGCCATGACATTTTAAGACAAACACCAAATACTGAAATGCAACAACATGTAAACACTTGGTTTTCTCTGAGCAGGATTGGCAGAACAAATTTCAACATTTATACATCAACACGTTTCATCAAATTTGAAAGAGATTGATGGTGTGCTGAATTCTTGTTATGGGCGAATAATGATATCTATCTATCTCTGCATCAAATTAAGATTTAAAAGAGATCTCACGAGAGGAAATTGCTAATGTTTATATCCAATATAGGTTGTGATGGGGAGAAAATGGAGCGCTCACACATAATACAATGATCCTCTCCTCTTTCTTCCTCTGTACCATTGGCCTTGCCAGCTCACCTCTGATCAAGAATCTTTGTCTCCTACCCACAGTGTGTTCATCCTCAATTGTTTTTCACCATGTGAAGTTGTACTCAGAACAATAAATGAATAACAGCTTAGTTTACCTGCTTCCATTCGTAGGCTGCGGATGGACTTTTCGGCTCTCACACTGTCCCACAGCAGGCCCAAGACGAACAGAGTGCATACTATAACTCTCATCTCACAACACAAGGAAATGTCTGCAGACAGAATAGTTTGTGAGAAGGAGCACTGCTGAAAGTATTTCTTCACAGTCAGTTTCATTTTATAACACCAAAGACAATGTAGGAGTAACCTGCAATTTGATTTACTTGCAGTAACTGAATGAAAAACGGTTATTTCAAATCAGAAAGGTTTGTTTTCATCAAGATATGTTTTGTTTTTATTTCCGTATCCAGCTTAATGTAAACAAGCTGAGAAAAACAGACTAACATACAGTTGATTTTAACATTACAACAAAAGCATAAAACAGCCACAACAATAGTTTGTAAGAAGATTGAGATTTTGCTTTGCATTTGTCTCATTTTATTAAAAAATGTCTTGACTCACTGCAGTCCAGCAGAGAATCTCCTCTTCAGTCTGTATCCAGGTAAAATCTTATAGTCCAGCGTTTAAACCACCAGTAATTCAGCTAAACAATAAAAGGTAAAAAAAATATACAAATAGTGAGCACCTGTCTTACAGTAGTGGGACAGCTGGTAAGAGATGTTCCTTTACACGTCACTTTTATTTCCAAGTGGGTGGAGAGATCTCTGTGTCCAGTCGACTGGATGCCTCACGGTCTGTTTCACTCCCCTCCCATGCACACTTTCAACCCTGTGCTCCTCAGGCTAGGTGTCACCTGTACAGGCAGGTTTCAGCAGGGACCATCCTGATAAGCTCCCCAGTGTATATCAAAATCTCCTAAAGATTGTATCTTACAGAGGCTGTGTGTATATGTTGGTTATTAGGTCAGAGGTGTCAGGTTGGCTGATAGGATCGCTCGGTTTGTTGTTTATGATAAGCCTTCTGCTTTATCCCTCTGCACCCGTCCCTCTATTGGAAACTGATGACACTGGGTCAAAGACAGCCCTAGTTTAGGCAGGTGTTTCCAATAGTGTGTGTGTGTGTGTGTGTGTGTGTGTGTGTGTGTGTGTGTGTGTGTGTGTCCTTCTGTCAATCATGGTTGGAAAATGAGGAAGCGGTCTGAAATGGAAAGTGTTGAGTTGAATATTGACACTAGTGTTATTTGAGCAAGTCTTAAACAGTCTTTATGAGCAGTAAAGGCACTTTGTAGGTCACAGGAGCTGAATGATCTATTGTGTACCTTATTACCTACAATTAAGACTTTACAGTTCTGTAATGCTACACCAATAAGGGGGGGGATCCGCTGCGCATCACTGTAACCTCACCTGTCTCACATCATGTAGGTTAATGGGTTTGAATTGGGTTTTTTTCTATAAGACTCTTACAAAATACTTGTCCGTGTTCTAGAGGTAAATATTCTGATCATGGCTCTGAACGAACTGATTTCTTTCCTTACCCGTTGTAAAAGTGGAATCCATTCTTATTCTGGATGTCCCTGACTATACAGTTCTCCTGTGGAGCTTTTTAGCATATTTTAACTCATCGCTTTAGTTTTACAGCCCGCAACTTTACCATCTTGATTCACTATGATCAATCTCATCTACATCGTTTCCAGATGCAGCAGGTAGTTGTTCACTACCCGTCCAGCACCACATATATCTTGAACTTTTAGTAACTTTTACTTGTGTGATTTTCTTTATACACACTTCTGAGCATTGTTAGAGGGAGCTTGTGACTCAAGAATGTCATTGCCAACGACTGCTCCCATGTAATTGTTGTGCACATGACAAATAAAATCTTGAAACTTGAAACTTGAAACACAACAGACACAGTTAGTGATTAGCTGGGGAACATTGTGGAGCATTTAGCTGCTAAAGAGCCAGACACGTAGTAGGGAGAGACCAAAAAGGAGAGTGAGTATTTGGACTTACATTCATGAGGTGAAAATTCAATTAGTGATAATATTGCTCCAAATATGCTGGATGTGTAACGAACAAATTCACCATATCAAGTTTATCAAGTGATATCATGTCAGTGTTGTGTTTGCAGCTTGATTCAAGTGGCCCCAAAAGCAGTTAAAGCAGGTTTCAATGTCTTCAAAGAATGACAATGAATTTGAATAGAAAACAAAACAAAAGTTGATTTTTTTTTCAAAATACACGAATGATTACTCCATAGAAGTTCTACGATATGGTATTAATTTATATGTTTATTTCTACTGAGATCTCAGTGGTTATAGAGAATCATGACTTGAGCATGGCAAGGCAGAGAATACAGGCTCTGTACTGTATTATGAAATTCAATGGCAGTATACAAACAAAACCCAGGTGATGCTTATCAGCTCAGGCCCATAGTGTGAGATATAGAGGAGGAAAGCTATCTTTAAACATGTGCACCATGTGATAAGCATTGTTAAAATGCTTCCTATGAATCATCCATAAATGCCATCAGTGTCACATTACAAGGAGGGTCCAGGTAGGAGGATGAGTGTATGCTGAATGTGTATTGTTCTACAAGGACTCTTTATGTTGTGAAATTGTATCTCAGCTATTTCTGGAAATCAGCAGAGCTTAGGTGAGGGTTATTATCTTTAACCTTCATCGCTTTAAAGAGTTATTTACTGAAAACATATACTTGAGAAATAGTTTTCTTTAATTTTCCGATACTGTAACTTTCGCTTCTGTTACAGGGTTTTTCATGCACCCTATTATATAACCTCATGAAGCACAATGTGTGTGACAGGATCCAGATTGTTTAAAAAAAGTCAACAGAGTTATAGGTGACATGGCTGCAACAGTGTGTACAATATGTATCATAACACATACACACCATACACCATACAGCAGTATGTCTGTTAAAGCTAGAAGATTATAATGTACACTCTTACAGTACTCCCCCAAATTATGTCTTAATTTTTCCCACCTAGGTCAGTGAAATGTAAAGTAAATGAAGTATAATATAATATATATCAATTTAAAACCACCATGTTGGTGCATTTTTAAATATCTATTTAGATTTTTACATTTGCTTCTCTTAAAATAAATTTTTCAGCCTTTCATTAATAATGGCAGAAAAGAGACATTCTTAATTAATTCAAAACACCGTGGACACGAGCAACAAGAATAACAGCATACTGTTAGGAATAAAGACAATGTGAGAGTATTGTGTTCGGTAGCTTCGTCAGTACAGTATTATTGTGTTCTTCACTGCTTGTTACATTTTTCTACATACTGTTCTACTTTACGTGTAAATAAAATGTTCACGTAATGATATGAATAAATTCCATGACAAGAATAATAATGGGCACTGATGTGTATGTAGCAAAAGGCACTGAAATACAAAGCGATAAGCTCAGCAAGTGAAGGAGTGACGACTGACGTAGTGTCATTTCTTGAAGTCAACTAAATTACCGTCCATTGCATCAAGGTAACTGAGAATAGCAGCACATTACTGTATATCAGAGCATTCGCGCTAGCGGCCACATCAATAGTAAGGCACAGTGTTAAGCTAAATGACAAAGCAGAGTTAGTTTCTTTAAAGCATGCTTGACTACAAGTGCAGTTTTATGTTTTGGTCCCTGTCAAATATACAGAACATTATCAGTTGTTCATGCTACGACCCAATAAACATTTCTGTACTTACAGCAGCTATTTTCAGGAAATTGTTTCTTTAAATTGTCCATCCTCGTTGTCCCTTACGAAAACCTTGAAACTCTCACAATTATGTGTTTTTTCTTTTTTTTTCTTTTTTTTCATGGATCCAACAAGTGTGGTGAATGCCAAGCCCGCAGGACATATACAGTATATTTGTTTTGTCTTCAAAAATAGTAGTAATATAATAGCCAATGAATTTATGCTGTTTTTTAACACCCCTAATTAAATAAGTTGTTCTCATAAGCTTCATAAGCTGCCAGCAGAATTATGATTCTTTCACTTTGTCATCATAAGTGCCGCTTCCCTTGTAAGCCCCCACATAGCCGCTGGTGTCTGGGATGTCCTCACGCCCGGCCTTTCCTTTTCCTTTGCCCGACTCGTCGAACCGCTCCTTGTGTGCTCCAGTGTATTTGGTGGTATCAGTCAGTCTGTCCACTGCTGCTGCCTTTGCCACTTTCTAAAAACAATAAAAGATCAAATGTACAGTGGAAATTTTACACTTTATCCTTTCTGCTTACTTTACTTTCTCCTCAACTCTCAAATACTTATTTTCTTTTTTATTCTAGCCCTATGAATTATCCCACTAAAACTGATTTATAGTCTAAAAGAATATTTTAGAAGAATGTAAATCCACAATGCGTTGGAATTCTTTGGCGACATTCAATCAAGGTGCAATCAAGAATGACACTGTGGCAGACAATAATGCACACCCCAGTCAAATATTCAATTATTATTATTTTGGGCCTAAACAATGGCCATGGCACATTGACCAAATTGAAACAATAAAAAAAAAAGATATGTGAAAAAATTCTCATGAATCTCACTCAAACAGAGATGGAAGTCCTACAAGGTTCTTCCCCCAACCATAACTAAACCTCAAATCATATTTAACCTTAACATAAACTTAAGTATTCTCTACATTATACATAAGCTTATCCATGTTAAAGAGTAAACATAATTTATTTCAGTTGTACGGTGGGTCAATCGGAGCACTACGACATATAACTTTAGAGGGATCCATAAGTGCAGTCCCTGGATGTTGCATGCTTAAGAATGGGGAATAGTGAGTGTGTTGTGGTTATAATTGATGAAATACTCACAGTGACTCCGACGTTGGTAGGCTCCTTACCAGCAATGAGACCATAGAGCTGCTGAAGCGCCTCCTCTTTGCTTTTGCCTTTAAAACGTTTGGGAGCCAACTCTATCAGGGCCTGGTTGAACTGCTCAAATGTGATTACACGAGCTGACTTTGCCCTGAGGAAACACACAGTGTCCGGGCTGAAATAGCTCATCTCTCAACTATTACATGCATTGCCATGAAGATTTGTACAGACATCCTAATACTTTTGGCAATCCCATGACTTTTCCTCTAGCACCACTATGTCGTAAACATTTTAGGGTTTTAGTCAAATCTCGACAATGGACAGATTGCCATGAAATTGGGTTCATGTGTCCATGGTGTCCAGGGGATTAAATGGCATTGGCAATCCCCTGACTTTTTATGAATGTTTTAGCTGTGGAAGGTTGAGCCCGAATGAAATCTTACTTGACTTTGCTGAAAACTATGTCAACATCTGTAGTGGTGACATTCTTGCCGTCGATGATGTTGCAGTCCTTGCAGATCTTAGCAAAGTTCTTGCCGTTCATCTCCTTCCCTCTGGCCTTAGTGTCTCCATGGACTGCAAACTTCTGGAAGGAGGTCTCCACCTCTGCTACAGGCACTGAGCCCTCAGCCATACTGACAGATACACAAACAGTAAATAAAAATAGCCCTTCAAAACGTTATGACACAAAATCCTTACTTTGCTTTATGTTCATTTACTTTCTGTCTTTGAGAGAACATTTTGTGAAATTAAAGAACTCACACTAATTGATAATGACTCTATTACCTGATTGATGATTGGCCTGCCAAGAAATGGCTGCCATCATGGTCAGTCTAAGTGAACATTTTCTCTCTCCCTCTCATACACACACACTTTCACATCCATCATTATGTTAGTGTTACTCAAGCTGCTCTCGGGCCAATTTAATTCAATCAGCTCAATTTCCAAATGGCTGCTCTGCTGTTCAATCTACGGTGAATGAACAAATATGTTCCTTCTCTTTCTCTTCTCCTCCTCTACTCAGTCTCTCACACACACACACTTGTCCATCACATAATTGCTGTTTTCTGAAAGGTATGGATGTAAGGATGTACATTCAGTTAGGTTGGGTAATACACAGTGACATAAAAACATGATTTATAAATACAAATTTAAAAAAGAAAAGAAAAGAAAGAAAAATGAAAACATTTTATTTAATTGAAGATAATTTTTCCATAATTAAATTGTTTTTTGGCAGAAAAAGCAGAAAACTTTGCTAAATGCACTTTCCATGTATGCTTAAAATAGCAGCTTGGCATAAACTATAAAAACTAATAGCACATAAAAGTATGTACATAAATAACACTGTAGATCCAATGTTGCATTTTCTCATGGCTACATGTACTTTTGGGAATAATATTGAATCTGTTTCACAGAACCTAATATTAAAATATACTATTGTATCTAAAAATGTCTACATAAATATTACAAATGATTTTTCATTACTGGAACGTGAAATAAGACATCTAGTTGTGGCAACTGTTAAATATCTAGTCGTAGGACTTCTTTTCTGCTGCTGTTTCCATTGCCCCTTTGTTGTATCAGGTGCTCCGGCATGAAACAGCGATGCTGAAAAACAGAGAGTAAAGTGTACCTGCTGCCGTAAATGGAAGGATGCTGTGTTTATATTCAGGAAAATCCTGATTCGCGTACAGCTGCTCGACCTCTTCGTCCTCCTCCTCTTTCTTCTTTCTCCTCTTCCTCTCCTCCTTCCTGCCACTCCCAGGCTTTCTCACAATGACGACAGAGATGGAGAGATACAGAGAGGCAGGAGGAGAGAGGGAAGGGGAAGGGAGGAGGGAGAGGGAGGAGGGAGAGAGTACCGACCAGCACAGTCAATGACATCATGGGCACTCAGCCTCTCTTGTGTCTATTCAGTGTCATTAGCTCCTCACCTCGGTGTACAGACTTGCCTCTGTGAAAAGATTTATCACGTTCTGTTTATTTTATTGTTTTTATTATTATTTTATTTTATCTATCAGTTTTATTTTGTTTCAATTCATTATTCAATACATTTTTGTTACCTATCCTCTGCAGAGTTTTGCTGCTCTCACCCTTTCCTCCCCTCTATAACACAAAACTCAACTCACAGCTTCCATCATGCCCACTCTCCACTGCTCCCCCACCCTTGTGCTTTCTCTCTTACTGTCATTGTCACAAGAGCCCTCTTGTCTGGACAACGATGAGAGGAGCCCTTCAAAGGACAAAGAGCACTGACAACGTAGAGCTGACACATTACAGGAAAGATTATCCCATCTCACAGCTTCATATCAATCAAAGTGAATGTCTCAGAAGGAATACAGAACAGGCCTCTTTACACACTGATGACAATGGGAACGTTTTTGCGGATAATTATGTATATGCCACAACTGCAATATAGTGGTCAAACAATACTCTACTGACATGAACCTACTATATTAAACTGTTATACTTAACTTTATTCTGGCATTATTTCCATATACACTATATATACCTACTGTCACTCTGATTCAATCCTACCTAATTATATACAGTTTATACTATTCATACTTACAGTGGTGAAAAGTAAGTAACATTGTGCAATTTGGAAAATTACTTTCCACCACATTGTTCTGATGGAGTTCATCAGCTTGAGGTTCGACAATTTAAAAATGCAGCTCTCTGCACATTTATGGATGAAATGTGGGATCAAACGTGTTAAACTGATCAGTATTTCATTAATTTAGAGTCTAAATTAAATTAGTGTACTAAATTAATGAAATGGTGCCACTACACAATTGCAGTTCCTCCAGACTTTAAACATGAGAAAGCTCACAGTGACCTCTTTCCCCTGAAAAGAATGAAACCATTAGAGAGCTGATTAAAAGTGCTAGGTTCACAGGAATAAGCACATCCTCTAGTGGCTGATAAACTCTCCTGCCTCATACTTTTGACTGTAATTTAACAGATCATTTCGGGGTCAGTGAATTTTCATATCAGTGTGTCATCTGCAATGTCATTATCTCTGTGAGGGTTAGGACAAGTGTTTCACATTTGAGTATTAAAAACAGATCACTTGTTGGATTATTGAAAATGAGAGGAAAGTATTATTGCTGGTAATATGCAATCACATCCTTTGGAGGAAACAAAAACAGACAGTCTCCCAATTATTAATATATAGCATCCAGAATGATTAACAAGGGCTGATCTAACCTTAACCATGACTCAACCTTTCTTTCTTTCTCTCTTTCCCTGGTACCCCTAGCATTTCTTATATTGCTTATGCCAGCAGCTGGCTTTGACTCACAGTGTAAATAAAGCTCAGACTCTACATGTATATATATGAAACCAGTTAATAACTATTTCCAAAGCCATTTTAATTTTATTTTTAAATTTGTGACATCAAAGTCCTGTTCAGACATGACTTGCCCACATACTGTAAGATATAGGTATAAGTTATATATGTATAGATATGCATGTATAGTTTAAGGTTTGAGGTAGATTTACAGTAGATTTAGATTAGTTTTTTTCCGGCATTAGCTTTGAAAATATAGACTTGTTTACCAAATTATTGATAAACGTTTTACAGTAAAAGCATGAAAAAATACAAATAGCTCAATTTAGGAGTGATAAAACATATAAATTCTTTCTTTTCAATTTTAGTATTATTGTACCTATTTGCAAATAACAAATTATGCCTTTAAATGAAGCTAAACTGAAAGATGCATATATTATTGTTTCACACTGTTGACCTCTGGTACTGCCATGTTTTTACCTTGCATTGTTTTTCAGGTTTTCAATGAGCTCCTGTGGGCACCCACATACTGATACTGATGCTCTGTGTTTTGTTCACAGGATAAACAGAACAAGTTGTTTTGACATCATGCACCATCATGAAACTCACTGCTCAGTGAAATGGAAAGCCAAAGGGTGTGAAGGACTAAGTGTTCCTGCTTGGAAATACTAACCTTATTTATTAACGAAAAGTTGGTTTTAGGGGGAAATTAATGTAAAACAGTGGAGCTCCTCTCCGAACCAATCATTGGTTTCTGAGTCTTGTGTGTTATTTAACTGGCAAACACTCTGACATTAAGTGTTATGATGAACCGTGTTTTGTAAATATACAAAATGTTAATGCCAACACAAACAGCAGTATCAAGGGATCAACTTATTTTCAGCTAAATACCAAGGATGAAACATGTTGATACTACTTTAATGAGATTTATTCATTCATGTTCTGCGTAGCCTGTATTAGTTCTTATTTTGCTGACAACTTGACCTTTCTGTGTGAGTTGACCTGAAATTCCAGCCTGTTTGGCAGATTCCTTCGTGGTTGCAGACCTCAGTACTTTCACGCAGATGCTGGGAAAAAGGTTCTGTGGGAAGACATCACCTGTCTGCTTACAGTGGAAACAAAGCCTTTCCTTTAAATACCAGACACCAGCTTTGTCTCTGGTCTGGAAAGGACTTGTAGGATCACAGGAGCCACTGGACTCTACTGACTCACCATCACTTGGCAGACTCAGACTAACAGTTTGGGGATTCACCCATGACACAAATTGACTAAAAACCATTCTGATCCAGAGTTTGTCTCATATTTGTCTCATCCAACATCACCATGGCTGAGTCTGGTTTCCCTTTACCACCAGAGGATTACTGTCCACTGTGTGTGGACGCACTGAGAGACCCGGTCACCATCCCCTGCGGTGACACCTACTGCCTGGAGTGCATCAAGATCTACTGGGACCAGTTTGACCACATGGGTGTGTACAGCTGCCCACAGTGCCGCGCGACCTTCACACCGCGGCCCGTGCTGAGACGCAATCTGCCCGACGTGAACCACGAGCCGCGCCGCCAGCTTCCAGAGCTCACTCCTTTCCCCTACATGCACCGGGAATCCTTCTGCGATTTCTGCGTCGGCCGCCGTAACAAGGCCGTTAAGTCGTGCCTCATGTGCCTGGCCTACTACTGCGAAACACACGTCAAGCCACATTACGAGTCGTCCACCTTCAAGAGGCACAAGCTGGTGGATGAGACAGGCCACCTGGACAGGAAGATCTGCCCCCAGCACGAGAAAGGCCTGGAGCTGTTCTGTCGCTCTGACCAGATGTGCATCTGCGTGCTGTGTACTGTCAGAGAGCACCGCAGCCACAACATCACCTCAGCAGAAGAAGAGCGCATCGAAAAACAAGTGAGTCCAAAATGTTTATGAGTCAACATGTGTGACTCTGCCTGATATATTGGCCTTGTGTGCACTGAATAAGCTGCACGCAAGCCATTTAAAACCCCTGAACATCTTTAAAACAGTGTCTCCTTTTTTATCAGTTTCATAAACTTTGTCTTATTCTCTTACAGTAAGTGACTGTGATTTACAAAAGTCTGTCTTCTTGTTTGTTCTTCCAACAGAAAGTCCTGGTGGTCACCCAGTCTGAAGTCCAGCACATCATTCAGGAGAGGATGAAGGAGCTGCAGGAGCTCAAACATAATGTGGATGTTCTCAAAGTAAGATCAGACTTTGCCTAATCCAACATAAACCATTGTGTCTGTACGTTTTGAGATGTAATGTGACATTGTGTATTTGGGAGGTTACGCAATATGACCTGAGATATTTTACAAAAATGTCCGCGTTAAAGCCACTCCGCTCTTGTCTAAAACCTCTCTACAAACTAATTTTACCTTTTAGAGTTGTGCCCAGCGAGCACAGGCGGAAAGTGATAAGACATTCCACGAGATGCTGCAGGCGGTGGAGCGCTGGAAGGCTGAAATCAATCAGATGATAATGGCCAACATGCAGTCGGCGATGTCACAGGCTGAGGGCTACGTGGACCGTCTGGAGCAGGAGATACTGGAGCTGCAGCGCAGGGACGCAGAGCTGCGGCAGATCCTCGAAACAGAGGACAACATTCACTTTCTACAGGTGCTGAAAGGTCATACAGATCTATAATATGACATTGATGGAATACTACATTTACTTGATGAATGTTGTACGCTCACACACTCAGTGCTGCGGGCAGAGATGTTTACACATTAGACAATAGAATCTGTGAGTTGCATCTACTCTTGAAGCCATCTTTTTTTAATTAAGACTGACAAGACAGTTATATTGTGTTTAACATAAAAAATACTGGTTCCTTTAATACTGGATCAATGCTTGACAAAGTTTTTTCCTGCTTTCTTCACATTAAAAAAGTGTAAATATGCAACTTTTTAGGCTGCATATTCACACATTCTTGACACATATAGACATTTTTGCCTGCTCCATGTCCTGTTTAAATAACACATATGGTGATTAAAGCAAGGCAGTACCATCTATAAATATTATTTATGTTCTTTTGGTCAGTGGAGGCTACTTTTTTGTTTGTGTTTTTGACTTGTTGACTGGATTATGGAGCTCCTATTTCTTATTGAATAGAATTTTCCGACCCTGTGTGTCCCTCCTGAGGCCATGGTGCCCAAAGTGCTCATCAACCCTCAGTTCTCCTTTGGAGAGATGAGCAAGACAGCCACAGAGATGAAGGAACATCTGGACGACATCTGTAAGAAGGAACTGAGCAAAATCTCTAAGACAGGTTTGTGTCTGGTAGATAATATTGACAAAATATCTTTATTCTGTGAAAACTGTAAAGTGTGCCAGTAACAGAGTAACCTAATGCTGTATTCACAGTAAGTGAAACCCCTGTATACATACTTTTGCCAAGAAATGGAGACAAACGACTCAAAGGTAAGTGTCATTTGATTTATGTAATTATGTGATTCACTTTAGATTTCTTTAAAAAGAAACTGAAATAATGAAATAAAATAAAATGTATCACAAAATGATATGTGTCCATGTTTTCATATCCAAACAGTTCCCTCCAGAGTCGATTTTCAGGAGCCAAAAACCCGAACAGACTTCTTAAGATGTGGGTCAAGTGTTTATGGTTCAGTCCATTTGGTTCATATCACTGTTGTCAGAAACAAAGTGACTTCTTTGACATGTGTTTTTCCTTGACAACAGCAACATGTATTTATATTTATGATATAGTAATCTCAGATATTTAGTTGTGGGTGAACAACAGACTGAGTGAGGGAAAGTGAATGGATGAATGAATGACAGTTTCCTTCTTGATCTGTGGTTAATCTGTGGCTGTCTTTTCTCAGACTCCTGCAAGATGTCCTTCGATCCAAACACAGTCTATAAGGAGCTGGTCCTGTCTGATGGGAGCCAGAAGGTCACGCGGAAGAAAACAATGCAGTTTTACCCAGATCATCCAGAACGCTTTGATGGCTTCTCCCAGGCGCTGTGTAAGGAGCCTCTGACTGGTTTCAGATTTTACTGGGAGGCAGAGTGGAGCGGGGAATTTTCCATCGGGGTTGCCTACAAGAGTATCAGTCGCAAGGGGAAGAATTCGCACAGCCTGCTGGGCTACAACGACAAGTCTTGGAGTCTCCTCTGCTCAGACTCAGGCTACTCTGCCTGGCACAACAAAGTAGACCGAGACCTTCCTGATGCTCCCAGGGCAACACGACTGGGTGTGTACCTGGATTATGCAGGCAACACTGTGGCCTTTTACTCTGTATCAGAGACTATGGAGCTTATCCACAGATTCAAAGCTCAGTTCAGTGAGCCTTTGTATGCAGGTTTTGGTGTGGGCTCCTCTGTTACCCTCTGCCAGCTGAAACAGAATCCCAGGCCTTATTAAGATTTAAAAAACAGGGAAGTTGTGGGAAGTCCATTGCGAAGGGTACAGAACTCACAGGTACTGAATAAATATTAAATATTGACTGTACAGTACAAAAGTTATTGTCTGCAAAAATTAATCACCCCTCTCATGTTGTTGTTGCCAGACTGTATATTTCTGTAGTATATGATGATAATGTCTGAAATTTCAAGATACTTATGTCAATGTTTTTATTTCATGCAAGTTCCTGAAATATGTATTGATTTAATACAGACACTGCAAGTAACAATCCAATCCTCCAATGCAAGTAAAAGAAGGAATATATTCAGCTCTGATATGTTTAGGAGCATTAACATGCTGTGGCTGAAACAATCTGCAGATAGATGACAAAAATCTACACGCTGTTTCAAACTTTTCAAGCTTTTATTGTCTTACAGAGTGACTTTCACAACTTTAATGTAGTTATTGTTCTGATAGTAGCCTCTAGGAATAATGCCTTAAAGACATCTTGCAGACATTTTACAAACATCTGCTTATGGACAATTGAATTTACTGCACAGTTTACCCACCCTATAGAGATACAGGATAGGTGGAACAAAACCTGTTATGACAAAGATGCAGGTATTTACCGAGCGAAAAGTAAAAAACAGGGGTTTTGGTATTGCAACAACCGCCAATGGGAGCTAAGACACAATTGTGTACACCAGATTAATCAAAATGAGATTAAAAGCCCTTTTCTTTATGCTTACCCCTGTGTTGGTCCCTCCGTGCATCCCCTGGTCCAGGGCGTTTCTGAGAACTGAGAAGCAGCAGAAAGCCATCATCAACAGGAAGAACTGATACAAAGCTGCTATCATTGAGAGAAACTATTTTTGTAAATTGAAAGCCATACCAACAATGGACATCGTAATCACTATTAGCCAATTTACACAGCAACAGGTTACCCTGTATCTCAGAGGTTTACACCTGAGGAATATCACAGGATGGACGGTGGCAAGGTACTGTTCCAGGCAGATACAGCTCTGCACCAGGGGATGCATAATAAGGAACATTCCACTCAAGAGCTGAAATAGTTTTGTGAAAAGACAGAGCAATAGGTAATGTTTCAGAAAATACCAAATGCCAGAGAGACCGAGAAGGATCTCAATTAAATCAGGGACTATCTTCTCTTGTGTTCCCCTCATTTTAAGCCACAGGATGTAACCATTGGCGGGGAGACCAAAGAGAAGGTTTGCTGCATATGCAACTCCTGCCAGAGTATCCCTCACGGTCTCCGTGGTGTATTCTTCAGGTGACACCCACGATGGAGTTATGGCTGTGTGTTGATGGTGCAAATCATTTTCTTCTTAATAATAAACACATTTGTCAACACTAGGCTGCAGAATATATTCTTGTTGTGGATGCATGTACAGTAATGCAGAGACGTTCAAAGTCACACTGTAAATGTTTAATGTCAACATAATCAATGGCACACACAAATACTGTACAATACAAAATACAAAAATGATTACTAGTCTTATTCTTTATTTCTTTGTTACTCTTAAATTACATTATCAGAAGCCCAATTTGTTAATTTGTAAGACAGTATTCATTCTGGACCATGTACCATACATTTATTTTATTTTATGAAAATGAAATAAAATACCATAAGCCTTTTGTTGTTGTTTTTATATATTTTTTGATAATGTTCTCAGATTTTATACAACTTTTTCATAACTCACTTGACTGACCATGTCATTATTTACGTCATTGCTATGAAGAGTAATGTTCAATAGACTTTTCCTACTAATTAAAATGACATATACCGTGTATAATTTAACATTCTAGCATGAAATAAAAGTTTCCTACCTGGTGGTTGTGAGTTATTGACCACTACTGTAAGGCTACAGTTTCAGCACCAGGATGGATGCATATTCTTTACATATTCATACACCTATACCACATACCACATGTTTACCTCATGACCTTCAACCAGCTGCACAAACAATTTAAACTACCCAACAAGTTGGACAGCAGTATCAACCTCTTCAAATTAATACAATCTCATTACTTGCAGAACTCCAGTCTTTTAATATTAAGAAGTCATTTTCTCATATTTAAGACCCTGTATACTGCAAACACATTGCCATACATGCCATTCATTGTATCAGGAAATGCCAAAACACTGAATGTCTGTGCTGAGAGCTCCTGGGAGCCTTCAGGTGTTAAGCAGCTAGAAGGACATACTAGAGGACCTCAGGGTCACATAATATTATCTTTCACATTACATTTTAAATGTAATTTTGACCCTCATATGGTGTCTTCCATGCTATTGTTAAGCTATTTTTAACTTATTTGGAACTTTGACAGTGACTAATAGGAGGGACATTAGTCTCTCTTCTCTTAACTCACATGATTTGCAAGAGAAATGATCCAAAGATACAACACTGCTTTACATGATTGCCACGTAACAAACACGAAGCTCGGCCATGGCCCTGTATGTAAACTTACAGGTGTTGGAGGCAGTCAACCAGAAAACTATTACAGAAATGTTGGCAACTGCTATATTGTTCACATTGAGTGCAATAGTATTTGTGTATATTACGACAACCCCAATTGTTGGGTAAAGTAAACACTGTAGATTAAAACATCAGCTTACATATGGCAGCAACCTACATGTTAAAAGGACTACGAATATATAATGAGATTGAGGTCACATTCTAAACATGCATGGAGCTATTTATTGCATGGTATTCTTTTCTATTTTATTATTTTCTATTCTACCCTCTGCTATATGGGCTGTAGTGTAAAAGATTAGACAAACATACTGAATGTAAAATGTTAAAGCCGCAGTACTATTGTATTTGTAAACCAAAACTTAAATGATCAGTATGTAGGATTTAGGGGGATCTATTTGCAAAATTGATTATAATATTCATAATTATGTTTTCATTAGTGTATAATCACCGGACGCTGAGAATTGTTGTGTTTTTGTTTTTGCTTAGGATGAGCCCTTCATATCTACATATGGAGCAGGTCCTCTTCCATGGAGCCCGCCATGTTGTACAGTAGCCCAGAACGGGACAAACCAAACACCGGCTCGAGAGAGGGCCTTTCGCATTTTTACATTGACGTGGCAGCCACCGTAGGTTCTCCTACACGCTTGGGAGGGGTAAGGAGAGGGGTATTCAGTTGGTTGCAACCTGCAACCTCACCACTAGATGCCACTAAATCCTATACACTGGTCCTTTAAAGGTGCCCTATGGAAAGTTATGTTTACATACAGTGTTACACACCAAAACTCATTGTGCGCTCATTGTCAAGCTCTAAGAAACATTTTGAATGCATCCTTCCTCATTAAACATTTGTATTTTGAATCCTGTATTGTTTGCATCCATGTTTATTAGCTAGCAGTCTTATTCTTCCATTACTTTGCTGGCACTTTGCTACATTTCTTGGGGCATTACTGCCACCTGTAGATTAGTGGAATAGTGTGAACCTTTGGCAGGAATGTGTATCGTGTCACCTGCATGCATGTACATCCTCACGCGTCTGCAGGAGGCAAACAGAACCACTCATAAAACAATTTAAAAAAAGAAATGCGCTACTAGAGGTCAAAAATTCCACAGAGAACCTTTAAGACATCATCGGTTGATCAACAAATTAGTGAAAAAAATACAGTACGTTATAAACAGTATTCATAAAATAATGAGCTTACAGACACGGATGGGTAGAAAGTAAAATGCTCATCAATTCTGGAGGGGCATATTAAATATTTAAAGCCAAAAGCAGCGAGAGTGAACCCTCTTTTAAAGAAAACCACACTCAACACTTCTGATGCTAAGAATTACAGACCTGTCTCTTCTGCCATTTCTTTCCAAAATGCCTGAGCGTGCTGTCTTTACTCACCTTTCTGCATATCTCCACCTTCTCAACCCACACCAGTCTGGATTTGAGGCAGAGCCATCACAGAGGAACTTCACACTGCTAGAGCAGCCTCCCTGTCCTCCGTCGTCATCCTACTGGACCTTTTGGCAGCATTTGACACAGTGAACTACCAAATCCTCCTCTCCACCTTCCAAGAACTGGGAGTCTGGGGTTCTGCACTCTCCCTGTTCACATCCTAGCTCAAGGACCGATTAAAGGGTAATTTGGAGAGAATTTGTCTGAAACTTGTAGCCTCACTACTGGGGTCCCTCAAGGTTCTGGGTCCCCTCCTCTTGGTGACCTGGCTCTGTTATTCACTCACATGGCTTTTCCTACCACAGCTATGTAGATGATACTCAACTAATTTTGTCTTTTCCGCAATCTGAAACCCAGGTGGAAGCACAAATTTTTGAGTGGATCTCTCAGTGGATGTCTGCACACCAATCTTGACAAGACCGAGCTGCTCTTTCTCCCAGGGAAGGAATCTCCCATTCCATGACCTCTCCATTAACTTTGAGGATTCTGTGGTCAGACTGCAAGAAACCTGGGTGCGACACTGGATGACCTGCTGTCCTTTGCTGCTAATATCGCTGCGACATCCTGCTCCTGCAGATTCATGCTCAAATCCGATTCAAGACACTGGTACTTTCCTACAGTGCTGTGAATGGCTCAGGCCCATCCTACATGCAGGACATGGTCAAACCTTACACCCCAGCCCGTCCACTATGCCCTGAAGGCTTGCTGCTCCCTCACTGCAAGGGGGTCCCAGCTACGATCAACAAAATTACATCTGTTTTCTTTCCCGGCTCACAATGGTGGAACAAACTCTGTCTCTTACTTGATAAATGAAGCACTTGGAGCATTATGAAGCAGTTCAGCATATTGATGATGTTGATGTACTTGCATGATTCTTGCAATTTTTGGCTTGTATCGACATGGATGGTTGAATTACCTTATTGTAAGTCGCTTTGGATAAAAGCGTCAGCTAAGTATATGTAATGTAATGAGGTGAACTGACGTTGATTAATATACAGTAACTGACATCCATTGTCTAAACCTGAACAGGGTCACAGTGGCTGCCATCTATCGCAGCACAGACGGCAAACATAGGGCACAGCCTGAAAACATGTTTTAAACGCAGTGAACCCTATTTTGAGAACTCCTTTTGTTATTGAATAAAATTTCCATTTTGCAGCCTGTTTACTGGTTGTTGTTTTTATAGTGTATTTGGTTATGCCAACAATAAACCAAGTAATAAGAGCCTGCAAGCCTATTTGTTTGTCAGTTCACATCTTTACTTCACTGCCGCTTGACTCTCTCCAGACACTGCTCAACATTGTACCAGGTTTGTATCACGGACTGTGTAGCCGTAGATTAAATGGGTGAATTTGTTGAACTATGTAAAGTATGTTATTGCTGTGAACTGCCTCTTAAATTATCATAATGGTTTCTTGTTGACAAAGAGTTATTGCATTTTTCATTTTGTATTAACAAACCCAAAATGATCAAAGAAACATTAAATGTCAGGTTAGAACTTCTGAAGCTGTCTCTTCTTCTTTGCAGTCACAAAATGAACACCACCATTGCAGAAAATGGTTCACTTAGCCACTTCTCTAGTCTTGGATCTCATAATGTGGCTTTAGCCATGACTTCAGCTTCAATCAACAACATCCTGAGTCTTCCTTTGAATGGTTATGTCATATGGCTGATATTGGCAGGAGCCTCAGAGACTTCGACCTCAGACTTCTTATCTCTCAACCTGGCTATATCTGAGGTCTCTTTCTCTTTGTCCAGCATATGGTATTTTCTTTATGCACTGTTTGAATTATTCTTCTGTTTTGAAGCCTTCATGTTCTCACTTGGCCTTGTCTATACAGCCCGCCCTCTCATTCAATGTTGCATCTGTGCCGAGTGCTATGTTGGGGTTGTCCACCCCGTATTATTTCTTCGGTTTAAACCCCTGAGGTACAGGGTGGCCTGTTGTTGTGTTGTTTGGCTTATTGCCTTGGTTTCCTGCTTCTACTCTAGGTACACCTATTCAAAACCTGTGTATCTTTATGGATTTTTTGTGCAAAATTTACTCTTCTTCTTCATAATGCTTTTCTGCTGCCTCTCAGTTCTCAGGGCTCTGAAACGCCCTGGGCCAGGAGAAAAATACACAGAGAAGAGGAAGAGCAATACAATGAAGAGAAGGGCCTTTAAAATCATCTTGCTTATCATGATTTCCATGGCCATTAATTTCTTTGTGTATGTGGCTGCTATTCCACTTCAATGTTGCTTGAAGTCTAGGGGATTTGCCGATGCCCTTACCATATGCACAGGCTTAGCTTTAATAACAGGGTTTATACAGCCTCTCCTCTACCTCCACAGAGCTGGAAAACTTTTCTGCTTCAGGGAGTTATAATTATCATTGTTACTGTTAATAAACCTACATGAGCTTTTGTTTCTTTTGGATTAAAACTGCTTTAATGTCAGTCAGTGCTCATGACTCAAAAACACCATGGAGGTAAAACAGTGGGATCAATAATGTAAACTGAAGTCTGCTTGAATTCTACCTTCTACTTGATTCTCATGGTGGCATCTTTTGTCATTGGTTGTGATAGATAAACAGAACAATAAATCTTGTACATTTTTTTAATCAGAATGCAGTGTTTTATTTATTTTAATGTTTGGGAAACAATGTGATGATGACAATAAAGATTCCTCTCAACTCAATACATTTGAGTTAATGAGTGTAAGGGAAAGAGTATGAGATTTGGAAACACAAACATACAAACTACTTACAGTGGGTGGAGAAAATAACTATGTCCAAGAAGTAATTGACAGTGACGTTTTTTCTTCTCTTTTTTTNTTTTTTACTTCCAATGCAAATGTTTTTTAAAAAATCTCCCTTTCTTCAACATTTGCACCAAGCAGCTATGGTATTGTTGTGGTTAGGGAAAGATAGAGGTTTTAAAAAGCTAAATATGGTATGCAATTTTTATTGCAAGTCAGGAATGGCACACAAACTCTGGCCCCCTGCATGTAAGTCTGACATGCTACCCATCCATCCACCAATCCAACCTGTACAGCCTTACTTTCCACCTTGCTACATAAAGGGCACACTACTTACTGCATTGACACTTCATGTTGGCATTAATTGTAAACCTTGAGGTGTGAAATAATACAATACGGATGCAGGTCCGAGGGGATACTGGCTGACAGCTGTGCCTGGTAACTCTGTGTAAATGCATATACGTACTTCATCTGATCATCATTTGAGAAACAAGGAAATCTCCTTATATTAAGATGTTACCACACTATAAAAGCTGCTGATGGACATCAATTGAGGGTTGTGGATGGTACATAATGAAACTAAGCTCATGTTGTTACTGTTTCGGGGAAAAAGGGACATGCACAAGAGGAGGTTTTCACTCTAAAAAATGAAAATAAAAATATATTACTGTCCAGAACCGTTGACTTGAGGAACTTGGAAGGAAACCTCTTTTAGTTCATGTATACTTATTGTGCCCAGAGAGACTTTAACACATGGTTCATGGCCTGTAAATTTATATGTTTTGAGCCACCATGTGAATTGAAGATACATGAAGCTGGCATTCATTAAAAAGCTGGTAAAAGGTAAAGAAGGTTACCAAACAGGTGTGTGAGTAACTCCCATTACTGATAGCCACTGACTTAACAGCATTCAAAACTCGGTCACTCTTTTATCTGTAATGTTTTGATAATCTGTTGATGAATGAGTGACAGGCTGCATGTATTTGAGCGTTATTTGCATGTTTAGTCACCAGAGAGCTGAGGGTGAGCAGGTGATGCATTACAAACACGAGGACTTCACATCTGATGTGATCATTACTCAGACAGGGCAGAAAGAACTGTGGTTTGTATTATTGTCTGTCAAATTATTTTATATATTACATTAAGTCTATAGTTGCATTCAGCTCAATTGTATCCTCTGTTTGGTTTTGGCAATGGATTTGATAAAACTATGATGCTGATTTTTTTTTTCTGTCTCTCCTCTAAGTCTGATTCTGATTGGAAGACTTGACCCTGTGTTGGGGATCAACGATTTAAAGGTGTACAAAATATGTACGGCTATCAGAAATAATTAATAATTATCGAAAATAATTAATAATTATATTAAATAACTGAGCTTAATTGACATTAAGCCCAACCTCGGGGCACCACCCTTCGTAAAGGGAAAAATGATAGCCAATTGATTGATTCAGTCTCATAAAGTATACTAANCCAACGAACAGCTACATCGTGTGGCTGATAGCGACCGGAGCAGGAGGCACGATGGTGGCAGAGTTCCTCCCGCTCAACCTGGCTGTGTTTGAGATTCTCTTCTGCCTGCTTTCCATTTGCCGCTTCTTCAGAAACATCTTCCTAGTTAAATATCAATCAGGTTTAGCAAATGGGTTTCTGTGGAGTGGCCACCCCATGCTGCAGTGCTGTATCTGTATAGAGCAGTTTCTGGCTGTGGTTCACCCTGTGCTGTTCCTCAGGTATAAACCGCTGCGGTACAAGGCAGCCTTCTCTGGGGTGGCTTGGGCAATTATCATTGGATTTTCTGTATTTTACGCACTCTCTCCCAGGATAAAGCATCTTGTTTTTGTGAGTGAATGTGTGGTCTTAATATCAGTGATGCTGTTCTGCTACTTTTCAGTCCTTGTGGCTCTAAAAAGACCTCGGCCAGGGGAGGGGAAAAAGGGGAGAGACAACAACATGAAGAGAAGAGCTTTTCATACTGTTGGGGATCAACGATTTAAAGGTGTACAAAATATGTACGGCTATCAGAAATAATTAATAATTATCGAAAATAATTAATAATTATATTAAATAACTGAGCTTAATTGACATTAAGCCCAACCTCGGGGCACCACCCTTCGTAAAGGGAAAAATGATAGCCAATTGATTGATTCAGTCTCATAAAGTATACTAAAATATCAATTTGGAACTCTGATTAATAATTAACTTAATAACTACAACCAAAATTACCTGATCAATACTTAGTAAAGTTGAAGGATTTGGAGTTCTACATAGNCAGTTGAAGTCAACATTACCAGTCCTTTTGGAAAAGGGGTCCGTTGGTGTTGCTTTGTTAGCTGGCGATCCTGTTTGATGAGCCAGGCTGTGAAGAATTGTGGTCCAAAGCAGTCCTTGCTGTGCACACACAAACAGGCCGGAGGGATCCAGTCCTGGCAGAGTTAGCAGCTCTATGCTAACTTGGGTTGCGGCTCCTGTTGCTTGAAGAATTAGCTCGCAGACTTTGTGTTGTAGCTGCTGGCGCTAAATAACTTTCAGGTCTAAGTTTAACTTAGTTTCAGGGGTCTTAGGCAGGCCCTCGCATCGCTGCCTTAAGGAAGTGTGTCTACCTGGTGTAGAACACAATGGAGCAGAAGAGAGGTGGACAACTGGGCCGCACCTCCAGGGAGAGAGTTCCAGAGGAAGAGGAGAGCAGCAGCGCTGCTCCTCAGTCAGGTTGCATACGAGAGAGGGAGCAGCTGGGCTGCCCTCTCAGCGAAGAGCTGAGTTGCAGAGTCGAGAGCAGAGAGAGAGGTGGGAGTTTTGCTTTATATATGACCCGATGAGGTCATGGGTCCTGTGTCAGCTTGACCAATCACTCCTGGAAGCTGGGTCAATGGGTGGGGTTCCTCACATAGGTGTGAAAGACAAAATGGAGGCTCCTGAAAGAGAGCTTGATGGCTCCCTTTGTTCTCACAAGAAGCCATGCGGTCAGTCTCCATTTTGAATAAGGTTTCATTCATGGGCCGATTCCCAACAATACTATCTTAGTGATCATTGTGTCATTTGTGGGAACATATCTCTTTTGGTGTGTTGTAATTTTTTCCAATCTAAGCAGTTGGTTTTCCCATTGTAGGAGAATACTCACAAGAATTTGTGCTACCATTACTTTTGCCAGTGGGTTTGTCCAGCCGCTCCTTTACCTGCAGAAGACTGGAAAATGTTCTTGCAGTAAAGCTGTGTGAGGATATGGTGAGGGTGAGCTTTACCAGGCGATCACGATAGTCTGTGCTTGGATGGTCATCACTGACCACTGGGAACAACATTTGTAAGTGAGTCTTAGCTGAAAGGTCTTTATTCTTCAATTCATGATAGTGTTACTTGGACACTGGAGATGTCTCCAGTTGAATGATTGATAGTGAAGTCACCAACTGATTATTTTGGTTGCAAATCGATCACATTATGCATTAAAAGGAGATAACCATAAGCCAGTTGAAGGGTTAGACTTTCTATCATCTTCATTTGAATTACATTACTAAATCTTCTCTGAATTATATTTTGGATCCTCTTTACTTACATGGTATTTTTTTCCTTTATAGCTCTTGTAGTTAAATGGACAAATAAGTCATGTGAGAAAAGTATAAAAGTTTCTTTGTATGAATGGTTGTCATTTTGCTCAAATAAATATAATTACTGTGGCTGTTGTTTGTTTGTATTTGTTGTTTTTTTTAACCATATAATGGACGACTGATGACAGCTCTGCCTTTTCTTTGTTTCCAAGATAAGAGCGTTCAGATTGCATACAGAAAATTACAAACGATAAACTTGACTTGACTCTAACTGCCCATACTATCCACATGTGAAAAGCCAGCTACACTGCAAAAAAGAAAAAGGCATTTCAAGGCAACAATCCTAAAATAGAACTAGGTGACGTAATTTACTTTCTGATGATAAGACTTTCAGTTCATCCAATTTAGAATTTTTACTTTTAATAAATTACTCAAAGTTACAATGTATTAAGATAATGTGTTATATTTATTAGCAATACTGAACTTACTAGTAACCTCAAGATATATTCTGCCATCTCCCTTCAGTGATGAATCTGAATGACTCCAGCGACTTCCACAGTGAGGGTGCAGGAATTGTCTGAAGTGCATACCTATCTTCATGATTGTTTGTATTGTTTTGATTTTTTTCAGAGAGAAGACAATCTGACCCCTCTGAGAAACATTATATAAAAAGACACATTGCGGCTTCCATCATACTCTTCATATTAGAAAAAGGGAGGATTTCTGGAGAATTTTCGCATGAATGCAATGCATGCTGGGTAAGATATTCAAATAAGCTAAAAATAAAAAGGTATACTGACAAACGTATCTAATTACACTGAGATAATAATAAAAGAGAAGTTTATTTCATATAATTTATGAAATTTTACAGTGCAAAGGATGAAGAAAACACAGAGAAATTTTGTTTTCCTGCTTTCCCCAACTAAAGAAGACAAGTTGACAGAACTTTGTAATAAATCACAGATGAAGTTATCAGGGCTCACTCACTTCTGTTTATAGGGCCTAACAACCTGTAATTGTTATTTATACCAAAGAACATGGTTGCTGTTTTTACAGTGTAGACGGCCTCATTGTGTCCAAAAACTGCTTTCCAATTACTTTTCAGTCACATACAAAGAGTCCACAATTCGAACAAGTACAACACAACTGAGCATCTTAGCTTAGTGGGTTATTTCGTAAATATTAAGTAGCTGATGTGGAATTATCATTGAATCTATGACTAAATGTTCAAAATGACATACCAAAGAGATAAGAAAGGCAAAAAGTGTGATGTTGGTGCGTCAGCTTTCTCTGAATGGAGCCTTACACCGGACACAGTTTGCTATTCAGCTTCATTTTGTGTTTATTCCCACTGGATGGTACTGTTGCCTTTCTTTGTTGGTTTGTTACTTCATTCTTTATTTAAACAGGACGTCTCTCCGACATCTGCATCTCTTTATTACAGTAAGAGAAACATGTCAGATGTATTGTCAGTATTGTCAGTATGTTGGTTTGAACAGCAATGTCTCACAATCCACAACCTGGTGAATCTGGTGTATCTCATTTCTATGTTATATGGGCTGTGTATGAACAAATATACAGTATATTCAAGAAATGTACAGTGTGTTATCCTACAGTGTGATGTTACTCATCACAGATGTTAGACCTCTTATTAATAAATTGTCATAAAACTTCATTAACAGAAATTCAGATAAACACATTTGGGATTTCGGCAGGTAGTGCTGTATAATAATTACTGTCAACACCAGTCACACATATAGAGCACATGAAAATTCATTGCATGTAACTGTGTTGTACAGTTGAGGTCTCTGAAACCCCAAACAGAAGAAATTGGCCATTTTCTGTAGCAGACTTCTGAAACATGTCATCAATTCAAAATGAGGTTTATGAGATCATATCAAACTGATATAACACTGTAAAGTATGTTATTGAGCTGTTAAAGAGGGCCTGAAATGGAAAATTAGCATTAAAAGGACAGTTGGCACTAGTTATATTTTAGCCAACGGCTCTTGCCAACTGGCTTTTTCACCTCTCTGCTTTCAAACATGCCACTGTCCCTCCTCTCGTAAAGATGCCTTCTTTGGTCTTTTTTGGTGGACTCAGTTAAAAGCTATTTTTATCCCCAGTTCACTAATGGTGACCAGGTCAATGTCCATTCTCAAGAGTCATTTTTTTACTAATTTACAATCTGTGTTTTTTTGGTTTGCTTTTATGCTGCAAAATGCGGTGCTCTGAAAGTGATACATGTAAATGAAGTTATTATTATTCAGTGACTGAGAGGGTACAGTGCACTTTTAAAGCATGCAGTTGTTATGATGAAGGGAAGTCACACATGGGGCGTTAAATTAGACAGCACAGCAGAGTCAGACAACAAGGAAGACATTTTACCGTAAAATGCTCATACAAGGAAAAGTAGTTATGAGTAAAGTTGTTTCTCTACAAACGTAATTCTCTCTGTAAACAAGATTCTCAAATCATTTAATTTTGAGTGAGTTTGTCTGATTCTGTTAACTTCCCTGATGCTTAGTAATGTAAATAGGAAGTAGGAAGGAGATCAGTAGGTCATAAAAGCTCAAGTTTCTCAAGCTCTACACATTCAAGTCATTTTGCTTAGGGCATAAGTTTGGTTTCAGAAGTGAGATGGGGCACAATGAAGTTATATTCAACCCTTCAAAGAATAGAAATGTCATTTTTATCCTCAAAATACAGAGGATGTGAGGGGCTTTTTCAGCCATGAGGAGTGTCTGCAGTCTTCCCCACAGGCAGCATCCAACCCCTGTGACTTCCGCCAGAAGCATGGTGTATGTTGCCTGAGAGGCAAAACCCAGGCCAAAACAAGTCCACAAATCACTTGCTACTGCTCTGAAGCTTAATTGCTGTGACCACACGGTTATAACTGAAAGTGACTCAGATAAGCAAATTCATTTTTTGATCAACTCAAATCCCATTTGGATTTTGGCTGTTGGACAGTGAGAGGACACTCGGGTATTTTAGTTGATGAATCAAAGTGAAACTGTAAAATCATTTGACAAACATGCACAATCTATGAAACACAAGGGTGTTTAATGATTTTTTTGGACACAGTTTTGGTACAATAACATTGTAGAACAGATCATGCATCTAATTTAAATGCAGATGACAGGGACAAGACAACTTAATACAATGTATTACTTTAATTGTATACAGTAACCAACTTAAAAATACTTGATATTCATTAAAACAGTTTGTGCAAGTAGAAGAGCGAACAACGTGTTTCACAGACGCTTCATCAGGCTCTTAAAAGCTGTTTAAAGCCATTTACTATTTCTAATTCACCTACAGTGTGTGTTATTTGGAACAACCCACAGTTGATACTGTTCAAACATGTTCAGCTTTTGTTAAAATGTCTCTATGTTGGGAAAAATGATGTCATGTCCTAAAGAATACAGATACATTATACCAATTACACAATTTTAAAGATTCATTTTCATTTATCTTAGTGGGTCCTTTCTTCAACAACCTCTGCACTTCTGGCTATTCAACTTTTAAACCTAATTTTATATTGTCAAGTTATTGGAATATTAATGGCAGTATTTTCTGTGTGTATGACAAAGAAATCCATATTCAAATGGATGTTGATTAAAGATCATTTGTAATACACAATGTGGTGCATTCTAAAATTTTATTTTACGCTTTGTTAACTGCATGTAAAACATGTGAGACTGCTTATTTCTGAAAAAGAGTACAATTCAAATTAGAAAGAGTGCGTGTACTCTTCAGTTTATAGACCACCTCACATGGAAGACTCTTCTGGTCAGATCTTTTCTTTATCTCTATGACTTTAAAGACCTCATAAGGAGGGATCAGCACTTCTCCTTCATTCTCCCCAACCTTAGAGTGCAGTGAGATGTCAGCTCCAAAGCACGTGAAAATCTTAAAGCATGACTTGTCTCCAAATTTTTTAGCAATTTTGTACCCAAACTTTGTGCTTGAGGTAAAAGAGCCAAAGCGAATCTCTGTGTTGAGAACATTTTGGCTAAAGGAGCGCTCGACTCCACGGTAGCCAGTGAGACATCTTTTTGCTTCAGATTTGCGAGCGCTGAGAGTTTGAAGGGCGTCAGTCAGGTAAAAGTGAAGAGCGTGATACCTGAACGTGGTCTTGTACTCAGCTTTCTGGGTTCGAACTGCATCATTGAAATAAGGATATATTTTTGGTTTGTCAAGGGTGTAAACATAAATAGCCGCAGCCCGTTCTTTCCCAATGATTGGAGATCGCTTTTTAACGTATTCCTCTGCTTTGTCCCAGGCTTGTTTGAAATCGCTGTCTTGGTTTTTCTCATTCTGCAGGTATTCAGTTTGCACCTTGGACCTCATTTTGTCTTTGCAGTCAGTGTACATGTCATCAACAGAGTCTGGAGCCATGTCCAGTGGAAGGACATCATTTTTAGGCTTTAAAGAAAAAACAGACATTATTAGAACAAATTATCTTGTTTTGTGGTCAACTTACTTACAGATGTCAGTGCAGCAGTCACAATTAAGTAAACCATCATCCAGCATATACGCTACCATTGCAATTCCTGTAGAGACTCCATAAGTGATAAGCACTGCTGCCCAAACTGCCATCACTGCCATCCTCCACCGAAGTAGAAACCTGCAGCCGCAGTTGGTAAATAGAAAAAATTCTGGTAACTTGTGGAGTCAAGCAGAAACACCCTTCAGTGAGACAGCACAGTCTATCTCTGCAGTCTTCACTGACTGAGAGGGTACAATACACTCATATAGATAGCAGTTAAGGAAGTTAAACACTGTTGGTGTGAGATAAGATGGCTCATTAGTGTCATACAATAAGGAAGAGACCGTTTTGCAAGATAAACACGACCATAAAAGGGAACCAAAGGGCTTATCCTCACAACTCTGCAAGCTTAGAGTACAGTTAGGCGTCTACTTGGGACCACGTGACAATTCAAAGCAAATCTGCCAGCGGTGAGGTAGCAACACATTAAGCTGGTGGTAAGGGAGCCAAAAACTCTCCTCCTGTTTAACAGCTTGATTAAAATATGTGTGCAGTCAGACATCTTCCTGTTTGATGTTTGCAAATTTGAATTTCATACAGTACACATTGCACCCAGTTTTGCATATTCGTGTTCAGTCTTTTGTCTTGCACTGCTAAAAAGAAAGGTTTCAACTTCATGAGTCATGGGCAAGTGAAGCGTGTGATAACCGAATTTGGTCCAGTAGAATTCTGGGTTCACAAAAGTCAGACAATCAGGGAGAAAACATCAAAATAACCATTTAATTGATGCTGACCTTGCTTTCAGACATGTGAAAGTTATATATAGAAAGTTATATAGAAAGTCTGGTTAAATGGGGACAGTTATCAGATTTATTCTATAAAGTTACTCTTTCAGTAAACAAGATTTTTGCAAATTTCTGTGTAAATTATTTGATCTTCAGTGAACATGTTTGACTCTGTTGACTTCCTCTAACACGGCCTAATAATACAAATAGAAGGGAGGGAGGAAGTCAGGGGGTTACGAGAGACTTGTAACATTTTCATTTGCTTCCTTTGATATATTCTCTCACTTCCCTTCCCAATTAACAGAAAGCAGGTTTACACTTTCTTTGATTAGGTGTGGAACCTGATCAAACACACAGAGTGTTAAGTGAAGAAATAAAGGCAAGTTACAAGTTTGACAGGATTTTAGTACAGTTGCTTTTCTTTAATGCACCAATTTATCCCATTGCAGATGACATGGATAACAGAAATGAACGCAGCTGCATTATAATAGATATTTGAATAGGTTTTCCCAATAGGACTATTTGCTTTTAAAGTTTTTGTCATTATCTTGTATGTTTTGTTATCATCAAGTACTACATGTTAAATTTGTGCACTTCTCATCTCCCTGAGGGGGAGACTTATTTCAGAAAAGAGCACAATTCAAATTGGAAAGAGTTTTTCCTGTGCTTTTCAGTTTATAGACAACCTCACATGGAAGACTCTTCAGGTCGGATCTCCTCTCTATCTTCGTGACTTTAAAGACCTCATAAGGAGGAATCAGAGCTTCTCTCTCCGACTCTCCAAGCTTAGAGTACAGAGAGACGTCTGCTCCAGAGCATGTGACAATCTCAAAGCATGACTTGTCTCCAAATCTCTCAGCGCTGGGGTACCAACCCATTGAGCTGGAAGTAAAAGAGCCAAAGCGAATCATCTTGTTGAGAACATCTTGGCGAAAGCAGCTGTTGACTCTACGGTAGCCAGTGAGACATCTTCCTGCTTCAGGTTTGCGAGTGTTGAGAGTTTGAAGGGCGTCAGTCAGGAAAAAATGAAGTGTGTGATACCTGAACGTGGTCTTGTACTTTGATTTCTGGGTTCGAACTGCATCATTGAAATCAAGATAGATTTTTGGTTTGTTGAGGGTGTAAACATAAATGGCCATGATCTGTTCTTTCCCCAGGGAGGTGGAAGGTTGCTTTCCCTTTTTACGCTTCCATTTTTTGTTGTAATATTTTTCTGCTTCGCCCCAGGCCAGGGTGAAATTTTTGTCCTTATTTTTCTCATTCGCCAGGTACTCCTTCCTCACTCTGTACTCCATCTTGTCTTTGCAGCCAGTGTACATGTCATCAACAGCGTTTGGAGCCAAATCCAGCGGCACTTGACCTTTTAACCCAGTTTCTGCACAGTTCTGAAAAACAATACAAAAAATGAGAAAATAAAATCTTACTTGGTGATAATCTTACCCACAGATGTCAGTACACAGAAGTCACACTTCAGCAAGCCACCACCCAGCTTATACACTACCTTTGCAATTCCCATAGAGGCTCCATATGTCATGAGCACTGCTGCCCAAACTGCCACCACTGACATCTTCCACCAGCATAGAAACCTGCACACAAAAAAGCTGAGTAATGTCAATTTCTTAAATGTAAAAATAATGATGTAAAACATGTTTGGATGGACTGAAATGGGGCTTAAAGTTGACTACTTAATATTTGTTTTGAATCTAGATCAAACATTGGGGATATCAAGGGAAGAAATAAATGATTTATTTACTTACCACAGTTCAGTTATCACATGGTGTAGTACTACTTTGGTGACTTGTGGGTCAACTGGTAAGCTGAGCTTGTCTTTCACCAGCTGCAGGCCATTTCAATCAGGGGTGGGACCTTCATGAGGACTACACAGTCAAGTCATTCCTCTTTGATTGTAATGGATTATATGGGTCTGTGCATCTGAGAATTATGCAGTTGTATCTAACCTAATAGCCTAAGACAAGAATACATTTAGAGTGTTCCGATTCTATAAGTAATTCTCAAATTTCCATAGTAGGAACAGGTATTTTTAGGAAATGTATGACTCTCAAACATTCAAGTCAGTCTCATGGAAATAATAGATAGTGTATAATAATAGAAGTGTACATACAGGGTCATTTCTTTAGACACACAGTTACCTTTGACAAACCTACTGTATCAGTGTCCTTTATCTTTTTAGCATTTGAAAATGTTGCTATTTTTTTAAACATGAGCATAATTTAGTTTTTTTTTATTTGTTGTACAATATGTGGTAATTGACATAGTAAAGGGACAACGGGACTTCACATGCCTTACAGTACAGAGGCAGTGCAAGACATGATGTGTTTATCAGAACTACCCTTGATAAAAATTAAAAAATAGCACAAACTATTACTACATATGTTCATTACTTTTTGTCATTGATGTACATATATATAGCAATGTTAAAGATAAGAAATCCAATTAAATGACCTTTTTACTAGTATTTTGAGGTTACATTTAATTTCTTTTTAGATACTTTTCAATAAAGAGGTAAAAATACTAAATGTATTTTTTTTCTTCTTGAAAATGGCTCTCCAATAAAACATACAGGATGTGAACAGCCAACTTGTGTCTCTATAAATTTGTTGAGATGCAATTCAGACAATCAAGCAAAGTCAAAAATCTCTTGGTCTGGATTTTTATGTACTCCTGCTGGTACCATTACATAACCACTAAATATGAGTTGTTTTCAGGGATATCGCCTCATTTTGATGTCAATAATCAACAAAATATGAATTTGTGGTTGTGTTTGGCAATTATTTAGCACAGTATGGCCTCTGAAAACTGAGGTAACAATGATAACGTTTGTATTTCCTCATAACTTTCAAGAACATCATTTATGAATTCTCTCAATGACAATTATAACAAGATAAAGTGTCCTATTAACACACCATCACCCATCTTTGATCAGTGGCTAATTCTCAGTATCGCCACAGTAATCATCAGCACCATCAGAGCACCCAGCACTGCAGCCACAAAACGCTTCTGCCTGCGTTTTACAAGGATTACAGAAATTACAAACAACAGCATTATGCATACTGACATCATTCCAACACTGCTTGTGTGTGTTGAAACAGCTCCAAAATATGTTTTTGTTTGCCTTTGATTCAACTTACAATTTAAATCTCTCCTTTGTATTCTGGCGCTCTGTAGCTTGTAGACCACACTGCACCAAGGGTCATTTGTCTGGACATCAGTGACTTTGAAGACCTCATAGGGAGGAATCAGGACCTGTCCCATTTGGTTTGTAGCAGAGTAATTTGTTATATCTGCACCAAAGCATGAGAGGATCTCAAAACAAGACACATTGCCATTAAAATCAAATGTATCCTTGCTTGAAGCTGCCCAGGTGAAAGCACCAAAACGCATGTTTGTGTTGATGACATTGTGATCAAACTGTTTCCATGTCCTGTGATAGGTAGTTCTGCACGATGTCTGATTGTGATGCAGAATTTGAATGGCATCAGTCAGGAAGAAGTAGAAGTAATGGAACTTAAATCCGAACGTGCCGTACTTGTGTTTCCCTGTTTTCACAGCTTTGTTGAAATATTGTTGGATATTTTTCTCTTTTGTGTACATGTACATAACTGTAGCATGGTCTTCTTCCAGGTCCTTGTGCATAGGTTTCTTTGCATTTCTTTCAGCTGAAGCCCAGGCAAAACTGAACTTTCTGTTGAAGTGCCACTCAAACACGCCAAACAGGTGGATTATAGAGGCCGATTCAGGTCGGCAGCCATCGTACATGTCATCGATGGACTCTGTCGCCATATCCAGAGGTAAACCACCAGTCTTAGGTTTCTGCAGTGACAGATAAGAAACAGCTACAGTGAGCAAAAGCAACAATTACAGTACAGAAGATTTGGAATATTCAGAATCTAATTCTGATGACTGTCATCATTTTTCTTCTATTCGAAATAACAGGTAAATTGTGCATGTTTTTGGTGCATGTAAAAGAAAGAAATGTCATCCCACCTCAGCAGGTTTCTGAGGCCACCAGAGTAGTAGAAATGGGTCATGATACAATAGGAGTGCCACCGCCAACAACACACAAAGGGTTGCCCAGTTTCTCAGTGACTTCAGCTCACATGCTGGTCTTTTTCCCAACTTCATATCTGAATGAAAAGAAAATACTTTTTATAACAAAAAATTGCTCTTAAAACCAATGAAAATATGTACTTTCTAACTCTTTCAACATCATGAATATTCATCAGGCTTTGTATTAGTATTCCATTTGCATGCACAATGACTCTTGTATCTGTAAGTAAAAGTACCAGCCTAGTGGCTGAAATGTAAGAGATAAACAATAAACTATGAACAGGAGCCATACAATATTTCCTTGTAGTCTGATCCATAAATGAA
>NTHP01000299.1:404914-461550 GCA_003416845.1 Oplegnathus fasciatus
AAAAAAAAAAAAAAGGACTATTACAATCCAAAATATCTGAGATTGAAGTATTACAAACAATTAAAACATTTGCACCCAATAAAGCTCCAGGTATGGACAGATTTTGGACCAAATTGGCTCCTTTATTCATTCAAATGACAAGATAAAAATCTATACTGCCTTTGTTTCAAATTCTAGTAGCGGCCTGAGGTTATAACACTTCACATGGAGAAAACAAATGATGACTGTAGGGAAACATAAAAACAGAACACATGACTTAAAACAATCATTTAAGAGGAAAAACAGTATTAAATACTTAGGATGTGTAATAAGTGACAATAAGCAAAAGATATACTGTAAAGAAAATGTTATTTTGTTCCTCAGTAATATGAAACCTGACTTCATCATATTAATGAATTTTCCATAAAC
The DNA here is from genome assembly GCA_003416845.1 of Oplegnathus fasciatus. NCBI lineage: Eukaryota > Metazoa > Chordata > Actinopteri > Centrarchiformes > Oplegnathidae > Oplegnathus > Oplegnathus fasciatus. The sequence goes on from NTHP01000299.1 coordinate 405,323, forward strand.
TTTACAGGAAGAATCAATCTTTTTAAAATGACGTGGCTTCCAAAGTTATTATTTCTAGTTTCTACAGTATTACCCCACCTAAACTTTTCTTTAAAAAAGCATATTCTATTATTACTAATAATAAAATGGGGGGGAAAACATATCAATTAAAAGCAAGGTTTTACATCTTCCAAGGTTGGAGGGGGGATTTAATGTGCCAGGTCTAGAATTGTGTCATCTAGCTACTCAAGCATTTTACCAACGCCATATAGCTAGAAACACAATCGAAGAGCAATGGATTCATGTTGAAAATGCAAGTCTATCCTCAAAACCTCTTTTCATGTAGATTTTCAAAGGCTTAGGGTATTCTGAGTGAGGCAAAATACTTCTTTATGGAACAATCCTTGGATAGCTCTTTAAGTTGATCAGATTTGAAGATAATGAGGCTGTGCTTGTTTGTTTTATCTGAGGGTAATTGTGTGTTGTATATTTTGTTTTGTTTTGTCGTCTTTGTTTTGTTGATGCGGGAAGTGTGTACGATATAAACTGTATACTGTATAATTGGAAAATCTAAATAAATCTTGAAAAAAAACAGAGTTAGTAAGAACAGTAAGAACTGGTGAGGGAAATGATTGAAAACAAGCAGAAGAGACAGTAAAATCTAGATGGACAGTATCCATCCAGATTTTTTCTTCTTTTGACATCTCTCATCTTCTTCCTGGCTCCATTTCAGCTCCATCCTCCATCATGGCCGTCAGACAGACAGTCGTGCTCCTGGTGGCGGTGGTCCTCTTCCTGATAGGCCTTGCTCACTGCTTCCAACCAGCCTTCTCAGTTGATGGTAGCTCCATTACGCATCGTGACATAACCCGAAGGGCGATCCTCAGAAAGACGGCCGAAGTTTGCAGGGACATTGCTGCCTCTGAGGGACGGGACTTCAGCCTGAAGGTGAGGTCATATTACAGGAAATTAGGGTCGCTTTTGGGACAGGGAAACACAATTATATTGAGTTGATGGAAGCTTTAAAAAAAATGATCAGTTATGACCGAATTTTAAAAATGAAACAAGTGAGATTATCTCCAAATTTGACGCTTTTTGGATATTTAGTTTTGATCACATTTCATTATGGATGTTCCTGGCCCCTTCCTGATGTCTGGCATCTATTTTTCCCTTTGTGCCCAAGTTTTTTTTTTCTCCACAAACCTCTTCTATTGATGGAGATACATCAGTTCTCACATCTAGTAGAGTAGAATGTGTTTTATAAAGCATTTAAATAAGTATTTTCCCATCATGCAGTCAATAACTAAACATTTCTTCATCCCCAGATTGATGACAACCTGTCAGCTAGCAAGGTGCAAAAGGCCTGTTCCTCCATGCCCACCTCCACTGACATGTTCCAAACTGCCATTAATGGTATCTATAACAGCAACGAGAAGGTGGATTTCTCATTGGCACTGACAGTGGAGTACCATTTTGACAGTGAGACCTTCCAGGAAGGACAGAATATAATCACAGCAGGTACACTTCAATTGTGTTCCTACATAACATATCCATGACACAAAAAAGCATCAAGGCCATTTATTTATTGGATCCTATTTTCTATAGAAATGTAATGAGCTTGGTGTAGACTCTCCTCCCAAAAAGAATGACAGTGACTAAATGAATGATATACTGTATGTTCATGTTCAAGTGACAAAGCCCTGTAGGACAAAATATGTCATTTGTAGTAATTATGACGGGAACAAAGGAGGAAGTTAGGTGACGTTGTTATACAGCGACAAAGTCTGTCTCGGGAAGTGGTTGGGGCCGTTGCCGCATAAATGAATTTATGGGATTCATTCCATAACCTTAATGACGTGTTTATTATTGTAACCATGACGACGAAGCTCCCCTAACCTTATCTTACCTAACCTACCCTAACCTACCTTACTGAGAGGGCATTGACAAGTGACATACTGTATTTTGTCATTAAATTCATCTTGCTTTGGTTGTTTTTTTCTTTTTCTTTTTAAATGAAATTTTAATACAGAGTTTCAGTGTTCTGTTGTAATAGAAATATAAACAACTAGTGGTCAGCATCTCTGCCACAAACAGCAAATGTTTAGAAAGTTAAATTGACTTATACATGACAAAGCAATTTCTTTTTGACAGACATGTTGATTGTTATACTACACCTTTAGTTCTGTTTTATGGAAGAACAGGTGACAGTGGCCACAAACACTACAGTGGAAGATAGACAAAGGACAAATGTACTGTATGATATGATAAAGAGACTCTATCATATCTTTTAGATGTGGAAAGATAAGTTGGTCAGTGGAGATGTGGTGCAAAATCTACAGCAAATGAACTGCACAAGACCAAGAGTACAGCCATACTAGCAGCTCTGTGAGGCCGTAAATGCTAACATGCTCACAGTGATAATGTTAACATGCTGATGTTTAACGAGTATTATGTTTACCATGTTCATTAATTAATTAACTGTCGTACGTACTGAAGTGTCTTTGAAAGGTGATGCATTCACCTACTGATGTACTGAAGTGAACAAACTACATAGTCAGAGAGTAAGAATCTTCTGAACTGAACTGAATGAAGTGCTTTGAATCATCTAGTAATTCTTGATTTCCACCTCTAAAATAAAGGGCTAACCAAATATCCAACAGTTGGTGACCTCATGGTGGCGCTAGAGGACAACTCAGGGGATCAGAGACATCATTAAGATACGTCATCAGTTCAACCAATAGTCTGTCTGTCGCCACATTTATATAGGAATGAAATAAGATAAGATGCACCTTTATTGGGATATAAAAAAGGGAAAATAAGAGACCTACCAAAAAATGAAGAGAGCAATGCAGCATTAATCAGTATTTTGCTTAGTTCAGACTGGACTATTATTTTTATGTTTTTTCTGTTGAGGTGTGTCTTCTGTGAAGGCTAATGTGAAGCTGGGGAACTTTGATGCAGGGAGGCAGACTCTTGGACAAGTCTGTCACACCCTACAGGTGAGGTTGAGGACTATTTTGTTACTCTAGCTACTTTTTTCTTTTCTTTTTTTTTATTCGAAAAGGGTAGTACAACCTTGGAGGGAAGAGGCAATGATGATTTTGCAAATAATATTACATATTGCGTATATTAAGGACTTCTACAGCCACAGTAACTGGGTGGAGCTGGGGAAAACCGCTCCTTACAGCACTCTGATCAGACCAGACCAACGTCTGGAGAACTTGGCAGGTAAGATACTTCTGTCTGAGTGGGGTGTATGGGTTAAACAGCAACAGCTTGGTCCACAGAGTGAGAAGGCATATTGTCACTCTAATGCATCATCACCTGGGCAAACACACACAAATCCGCAGATGACAATCAATACTTTGTCACTCAATATACACCCACAGCTTGGTAACCAAGGATTGTTGCATTAAGTAAACAACTGTTCTGTTATTTTCAGATGTATTACTGTATGAAAGATTTTTGTCATATGTTACTGTTATATTATTTCTCCATTTGCTCCAGGCCCAGATATTCCAACCTGTAGGAGCTGTACAGGAAAGATTTGTGCTGACAACATTCTGCCTGAAGTGCTGCAGCAGGGGCTTCTGACTTCAGGCTACTTCGACATCTTCTCCTCAGCAAAACCTGCAGGTAACTTTTATTTAAGATCTACATTTGTGTAGTATGCAAAGGTACTCGTCCTGTGGTTAGTTTATAGGTTTAGCTAGCTAACTAGCGGCCTATAATATTTATCAGGCCATCTTGTGATGATTTCAACTTAAAAGGTGGTACAAAATCTGTTTATATTTCTGCTTTAAGGTAAATGCAGCCACGGAGGATGGGCTGACCTGACAAGCAAACAGGACCCAGCGGGGGGCATCAATAAGGATGCTGTTGAGTCCGGTCATGGCTCACTTCACAAAAAAGCAGCTAACCTGGCGGTGGATGCCACTATGGAGCTACTGGAGGACATCAGAGTAGCTGTCGGAGACAAGACCTTCCTGCGGTATGGGCCACCTGAGCCATTGTGTGTGCCCATACAATGGATGCACATGGGAGCTATAACTCTCAATTAAAGTAAAGATTAAGAGCATGCTGCCGTTACTGAGTTGGGCGTGCAAAAGTACCCACTGGACCATCCAGAGCTTTGGCAGTCTGGATTTACATGTTGATGAATCTTTTCACTAATTTCAGTTGTAATATGGTTCCACCCCAAACAGATTGCAAGTAACAACATGTACCCTACAAAACATTATGCCAAAAATTTCAGATTTACCACATCTGATTTGATCAGGTTGAGCACACTCTGCTTCTAAACACTCTGCATGACCCCTAATAAGATCAACATTACCTCATACAGTATAATCTATAATATAATGTTTCTCAGGCATGCAGTTAAGCAATGTATGTATGATGTGATGTTTGTCAACTCCCCTTGAGTGAAATGGTGATCCCTGATCATTGACAGTGGGGCTCTTAGCAGGATAATGCAGATAAGTAACGCTTATAACATGAAGAACTAATTATGTTTTGTCTCTCTCGTGTTCCTGCAGATTGATGGGCCTCTCTCAGTCCTCTGTGCTGTGTTTTGTCATCGACACCACAGGCAGCATGAGCGATGACATAGCCGAGGCTAAGAGAGTTTCCTTCGACATCATTGACCGTAAGAGAGGAACACCGGAGGAGCCCTCCGCCTACATATTGGTACCTTTCAATGACCCAGGTAGGTAACAAACAAATGATTTTAAGACATTTTATAGATGTTGCACATGTTGCCTATAGCAGCTACTGTATTAATAAAGTATGGTTAGTTCTACAGTGAAAGCAAAAAAGGGAGATCTGCACAAATCTGCAAGCTCTGCTTTATTTACTACTTTATCTCCTGACTAGATTTTGGACCTGTGATTAGAACAACCGATGCAGACACCTTCAAAGACAGCATCAGCAGGCTCACTGCAAATGGAGGAGGGGACTCCCCAGAGATGTGTTTGTCTGGGCTGAGGGTGTGTGTGGTTATGTGTGCATAATTAAATCTTTAATAACTAATTTTGTTAGTATTTAAGTCATTTTCTTGCAATCATTAATTTGGACATCAGAGTTTTGTAAAGCAATAACACAGATATGATCACGTCATCACGATATGACATAAACAATAATTGAATTATCGCTCATCAGGGTCTTAGTCTAATAGATGAAGTGAATAACAGTTTTTCCTGTCCTGTATATGACTGATAGCTCGCACTGACATCAGCTCCACCCTCCTCTGAGATCTTTGTCTTCACTGACGCTGCAGCCAAAGATTTCCATCTGAAAAGCACCGTCACTGCTCTTATAGAGAGTACCAAGTCTAAGGTAACAAGTAACAAGTTTTTACCATTCTTGCACTTCAGTGTCAATACAGCCCATAAATAAACAGTAATGTAGAATGTGGGTTTATGTAAACATGCTGGCAACAACTGAAACACATTCATCAGGAAGACACCTTCAAGACGCCTGTTTGACCACTTCACATCGAGACCAACATCTGCAGTCCTCGATGGATTGTTGTAAAAACTCTTTATTAATGAATTGACATTATAATTGTAACATTTGTAATTTTAGAATTTATGGCTTGAGAGAAACAGCTGCAGACTTGTTGGCTAATGAGAAATAGAGAAACCCATGAGTATTAACACATTGTTACGAAATAGGATCGCACAGCCATATCCTTACTAACACACTTAACACTGTTAAAATCACTTCATGCATACAGAGTGGAAACTTTTAACTTGAAAATGTAATGTCAACAACTACCACTATAAGCACTTTTCCTCTATTGCACTGCCAAACTTATGCATGAGTCATGACATGAGTGGTGTACAGTGATAACAGAACTGTGTTGTATTATCAAACTGCAGTATGAGCTGAACCCACAGCCTTAATTAAGTAAAAATGTTGTTATAAACAAATCACTCGTCAGTTGACTTTACATACACAACATGCATCAATGAGGAATAGAAAATGAGTTGTTCCGAACGTGAACACAGTTTTTGCTTTGTTTGTCAATAATGTAATTAATTTGCCCAATGCTTATATTGTACCGTATAGGCTGCACACTGCCCATACAGTTTATATTTTTTATCTATCTTTATACTTTTAGGTAACTTTCATGTTGACAGACGTCTTTTCCACTCGACAACGTCGCAGTAATCTTCAAGGTTTCACATCGCGTTCCCTGAGCCAATCAGATGCCCAGCTGTACCGTGATCTAGCCCGAGCCTCTGGTGGTCAGGCCATTGAGGTCACCAAGTCAGACCTCTCTCTGGCCACTACTATTATCGAGGATACATCAGCCGGCGCTGTGGTGAGACGTTGAACAAGAAAATGAAGATGGTATAACATCTATATATACTGTACTTTAGTTTCTGTTCCTTCCTCTTCCAGGTGACAGTTTTCCAGGTAATGATGAATCCTGGAAGGCCTGATAATTTTACTTTTGTTGTGGACGCATCAGTAAGCAACATGATCATCTACATCACAGGAGCCTCATCTCTCACCTTCAGTCTCACCAGCTCCACAGGTTCGGTTCAAAGAAAAATACAGTTCGCCATTTATGTACAGGCAGGTGGAGGCTGTTAATTGTCTTGGTAGTGAGCAATTTCATCCAAACTGTGACAACACATATTTTCTCACTTAACTCCAGTGGTAACATACAGATAGACTGGGGTTAATTTGCTTAGGTTTTGAGATATCTAATCTATCTACTGAGATTTCTGCCAGCACCCCAATGGAAAGTGAATAGAAATCCATCTGTCGCAGCATTGAAAAATGACCCATTTGAGTAGTTTTGCAACTGTCTTAAAAATCATGTAATTATCTTTCAGCTAAATAATCTAATAATACTAGTATTAATAATGAATAGATAATATATTAATATAGTGATAAGACCACTGGTAACAACGGTCACATAGTCACAACCAGCACCTGTACTTTGCCAGTCATTAAAATGCTGTCTGGAACAATAAGATTAATTACAGTGGAGCAGGGAAAATATTTTATTACCCATCTTATATAAATCCAAACTGAATGAGGCAAGACAGTCATCTCAAAATCCAGACAACAAAAACATGGCTAAATACCACAAAAGGGGAGGGGAGGTAATGTTGTTTTTTTGTAATCTGGGTGAACTGACCCTTTAACATGTAAAATATTATAGCATGAAACATGTTTCCATCATTTCCAGGTGTATCTCAGAGTTCAAGTCAGCCCAGTGGTCCTCTGGCATCTTTCACCACAGTGGGAAACCTACGTCGGTTGAGCCTCAACACTGGCAATGAAACAGGATCATGGCAAATTAGTGTTAACTCTATTAATCCCTACTCTGTTAAGGTCACAGGTCAGTAGTGTGATAAATTCAGAGTGAATAGATTAGATTAGATTTTGAAAAAATCTGGGCGCTACTGATCTGTTTTCTGTGAATGTACATCAGGTCAAAGTTCAGTCAACTTCATCTATAACCTTGTGGAAGCACATGAGGGAGCCCACAGTGGCTTCAGTCCTAAGGAGGGACGTCCTACTACAGGTCGGACCACCACCAAGTCCAACCCATCAACCTTAAACTATTCTGTCTATTCCAGAGCCTCTCAATCTTCTGAATTAGTGTACGCTATGTTCATGTCTAAGGACCTGTCACAAGGATTCTAATTTTCCTTTTTTTTCTCTTGTGACAACTTTCAGGCGGTAATGTCACCCTCTTGGTCACTGTGACAGGAAGTGACACGGCCACGGTCACAGAGGTCACTCTGTTTGACAGCTCAGGGCCAAGAGAGATCAACGGATCATTGCAGGCATGTCGCACGTTACAAAATGCTTCACTTGAGAGTTTTTCAGATGACCACCATGACCACCTGCATGACCACCAAGTGATAATGCAACTAAAAAAAACATATAAAGAGATTATTACCTGTCTCTTAAAGTTGATTTTCGTATTGAAATGAATGGGAATCACTGGCTGCCTGAATGTAGAAAAAAAAAAAAACTTTGGGTAAGTTTTGAATGGTTGGCACTGAAGTCAAGGATTCACAATTTGCAGTTAATGGGATAAAACATACCAACAATGCGCTCTTTTCAAGATGTAAAACATGATTTATGAATGCAATGAGAAATATTTTTTTCCTAATGGAAAACTTTTTCTAGTTTTTTCTAAATGACAAGGTAGAGCTGCAGCAGAGACAGGTTCTGCATACCCTTTAATATAAATTCTGTAGACGTGCAATAGGCTAATGTATGAAAAGGAAACAGGCAGCAGGCTGTTCATGTAGCACTGAAAACCAGTGGTAGAAGAAGTGAAAGAATGATTAAATATAAATAACACTCGTCATACTCTAGCTACTCTGGACTCAATTTGCTTAATTAATTAATTGCGACCTTGTGAATGTATGCAGGATGAGTAATCAGTCTTTCTCTTTCTGTCCTCCACAGTCGGTGGGAAGTGGTAACTTCCTGGTGAAATTCAGTGGAGTCCCAGCTGGTGACTTTGTGGTTCGCAAAGGGGAGAGGACAGCAGCTCCACCTCCAGGTCAACATTGAGCAGCTTCCAGAGACAGGGCTCCACACAGATCAAGACCTCCAGCATCTCTGTTACTGTGAGCTTTATCACCTTCAGTTTTCTGTCTCAGTGAAGCAGTTCTTCACTTTGCTTGAACATTTGTAAAGTTAATGCTAGTTGGCAATTACCGACCAGTAAAACGACCACCAGTATATTCATATACGCCAATGAATGGTACCAGTATGATCACAGTTGCACAACAGCTTCCCAGTTGCATTGTTGATACATTTCAGACAGAAGTAGACAAAAGCAGGGTTCTCATTTCTTGCTGGCAGCTATAGCAATTACCGGCTGAAATAATTACTGGTAATTAATTACCCTGGTAGATTTTTTCTGCTGTAGCTAGCAAACATTAGCTAATTAAGGTAACATTAGCTCTGTTAATTGGTTGGAAACACTGTCTGTGGCTGATGTTTCAAGCTGACTCGTTTTGAAACGAGAATCCTTTTAAATTTGTTTTAAACATGTACGCGGTAGCTTCCTAAAAGACTGGGGCTGTGTCCCATTCCCATCAGCCACCCATGTGGAAGACATGGAAAAAAGAAACATCATTGTTCTTGTATTGCAGCGTAGAACTGGTTGGTCTTATAAATTGTAAGATCAGACTGTTATTTCGTCTATTTCGTTTGGCTGCTGAGCTTAGGTACTTTTTAGTATTTTTTAACTGTATGTTTACGCTTTTGATGTTACAATTGTCTGGCTCAAGGAATGTGACAATGTGGGAGTTCACGGAAGAGGTTCACTTAAAACAAACATAATTCATTAAAACTAAGGTCAACACAAATCATAAGACAAACCAAAAGACAGAGAGGCAGGGTGGATGCCAGCTATTGGAAGGGAGAAACTGGAGTGAACCCCTGTGCCAGCCTTTATTTCCTACGGGCCCAGGTGAGCCTAATCAGCCGACGACCCTCCCATGTCAGCCAATTGCTTGGTGAGCCTCCAGGACAATGGGAGGGGCGTCACACAATAGAAAAGGCTTTTAAGATGACGACTAACCAATGTTTTTGGCAAACAGAATTTTGGATATTTTTGTTATTTCAGATAATGTTGCCGGGATTACTGGAGTATAACCTTCCAGAAATGTTTTACTTTATCTCTTTCTTTAACTTGCTCTCTCCCGCCACTTTTCCAGGCCCAAGCCAACAACATCAACATAGAACCAGGTGCCACCATCTCCGTCCCTTTTACTGTATCCTCAGACGCAGCCGGGATAGTCACAGTGCTAGTTAGCAACGACCGGAGCTTTTCCTCCACTTCACCCAGCACTGTCAACATAGCGGCAGGAAGTGGGGACAAAGCCAACGGCACCGTAACCTTAACAGCACCGGCCAGTACTGAATCAGGAACAGACGTGACCCTTACCATTGAAGTACAAAATGCAGCTGCCACCGACATCAACTACGCTGTCCTCAGGTTTTCTGTGACTGCCAAGGTAAGAGAAAGAATAATTTAGCTGGATGAGGAATGAAGAGTAAGAATGTTGAAAATACAAACTCACAAGATAGTAGTCAATCTTCCTAGCAACAGTTAAGGTGGAAAAAAAGCAACACCAGGAAGGTGTAAAGTAACGAAAAAACATGATTTACTCAGATCAAGAAAGGTGTCTTTCGATAAGTCAGTGCAAATCATGTAAAATCAAAGATGGTGCAGGATGTCTGCAGCAGTGGAAGGATTCTTTATATATCTTCAGCACTCCAGTGGGTGAGTGAAGAGGACATCCTGAGCCATCTTCATCCCTGTCTTATTTCTTCATGTCTCCTACTCCTGTTTCTGTGTCTCCAGGTGACAGATGTTACCCGCCCAGTGTGCCAGGTAGTCAGTACATCAACCATCTGTCCGTCCTCTTCATCGCTCTGTGCTTCCTCCCAGTGGGAATTCATCGCTAATCTTACTGATGGCATCAATGGAACCGGCATTGAGACCATCACCATCCGCCAAGGGAACGGTACCCTCAATACCAGCACCGTGGCTGGAGCAGGTGGTGAGAACATTACAGTGGCTATCTACAGCGCCTCCTGCTGCTCACAGAATGTAGAGCTGGTTGCTGTGGACAGAGTAGGAAATGTGGGGACGTGTGTAGGACAGGCTAAAGAATCCACCACAGCTGCTCCCGTGACAACCACTGCAGTTAACACAACATCCACTGGAGGGCACACTTTGAGCATATCACACTGTCTCTGGATCAGTGTTGTGGTTTCTCTCCTTTGGCAGTAAACGGGATAAATGGAAATTACACTGTCAATGTGGAATTGTAGCACATGAATCAAGTATCCTCTCAGAAAGTCTTTTATATCTTTGATTTATTTCATCAGGTGTGTTTAAATTACCACTGCTTTTTTTTATTTCTATTTGAATGAAACCATTGTTACTGACATCTCTTTAATTAATTTAATTAATAATTTCTTGATGTATAAATAATTACATTTTTTTATTTTATCATTTCATTTTATTTTATTTTGCTGCTTTGTGTTTTGGATATAGTGTTTGAACGATTTATTTATATTCCTGCTGGTGTGTAGATTTGTTACAGCTGCAATAGCTGAGTGGTGAAGTGCCTGAACCCGCCATTCACGGGTCACTAGATGCCAGACTAAACTTAGTGGAAAGATCAAAGTACTCCAACCTCTGTCTTACAAAAAACAATGAATACTTTTCTACAAGTAGTTTTAGGGTTTCAATACATAGTTACATTTCTTCTAACGTGTATCTTGGTGGCAAATTGTGAAATACTGTTGTACTGAGGGGATATTCAATTCAAAGAGAAGTGTGTTTTTTGATGGTGGTGAGCAATAAACTGAACTCTGAATTCTTGACAACTTCCCCACAGAAACGTAATCCTAATCAGACATGCATTGGGGAACTTTTTTATTCTGTGGTTTCTCTCCATCTGCCCTGTCGTTCTTCTATTAAAGGGTATGAAAACCTATTTTCTCAATCAGCTTCTTGTTACTAGTTTTGGTTATTTCATATGAGATATTTCTGTATCTTGTGTTTCTGTAGTCCACTACTTACAATACTGGTTTTAAGGTTCTGTTGGAAAAAGCCATCTATCAGAGTCTAACAACATTTGAATCATTTGAAGACAGTTGTGGAATGATTTTCTTATGCTGCCAGGCCACTTTCAATCAAGTCTGACCAAATCACACCCACACAGTCTTGATGAGGCAAATTAGCTGAGTTTTTAAGTGTTTAAACTTAAAACTGCTTATTTTGTAACAGATATTTAATGGTTTAAAGAAATTCTGAAGATTAAAGCAAATTTTTAGACGTTTTAAAGATATCAAAGATTTTCATTTAAATAAATGTCTGTTAAGTCACTATCTATCACCAAATGATGCAACACAGTGGTGATTGAGTCTATGGCCCACTGATGAAAGCCCTTGCATTTGCAGTATTACGACTCGGGTGTCGGCGGCGACTTTCCCAGAAAAATCACAAGCAGTGCACAGTTCAGCTTTTAACGAGGCTTTTAACACAACAGACTCGTTCTTCAACTCACCTGTGTGTGAAGCAGCGTACTGTTTTTTCCGGTCTCTGCTAGCGTTGTGAGTAAACTGTTACTATGGCCAAACAAACAAAGAAAAGATCCATAACTACAGACGATGAAACTTGAAACTGAAACTGAAGTGAGGTCCAAAAAACACCTGCAATTACCAATTTAATTACCAATTATCGCCGTAGGTGCTGCGAAAGACAACGAAATGAAAATCTTTGAGGTTATAACTTTATATAGTTATAAAGTTTGTGATACAGTCTCATATCTCTTCTATTGATGGAGATACATCAGTTCTCACATCTAGTAGAGTAGAATGTGTTTTATAAAACATTTATATATTTTTAAATTTAAATATATTTTCCCATCATGCAGTCAATCACTAGACATTTCTTCGTCCCCAGATTGATGACAACCTGTCAGCTAGCAAGGTGCAAAAGGCCTGTTCCTCCACACCCACCTCCACTGACATGTTCCTAACTGCCATTAATGGTATCTACAACAGCAACGAGAAGGTGGATTCCTCATTGGCACTGACAGTGGAGTACCATTTTGACAGTGAGACCTTCCAGGAAGGACAGAATATAATCACAGCAGGTACACTTCAATTGTGTTCCTACATAACATATCCATGACACAAAAAAACATCAAGGCCATTTAGTTATTGGATCCTTTTTTCCATAGAAATGTAATGAGCTTGCTGTAGACTGCCCTGCCAAGAAGAACAACAGTATCACTCAAGCAAATGTCTCAAAATTACATGTGTTTACATTCAAGTGACAAAGCCCTGTAGGGCAAAATATGCCATTTGTAGTAATTATGACAGGAGACAAGGAGGAAATTAGGTGACATTGTAATACAGCAACAAAATCTGTTTCGGGAGGCAGTTGGGGCCGTTGCTTTATAGATGAATTTGATAGGCCTACGCAGTTTGTTGTATGCATACAGGGTTCATGCCTTCATCAGACAAAAGGCCAAAGAATTAAGTTATTCTCCAGTTTTATGGATAGATCAAAACAAAAAACAAGTGAAGGTTGTCTTAGCTTTGTCTTACAAGTTCTCACAATGAGTACACCTGGCTGTTCTGTCTTTCCTCCCTCCTCCAGAGAAAGAATCTTCTAATAAAGTCAGTCTTTTTCTTGTCTTGACATTATAAAAAAATCAAAATCAAACATGTATAATAATATCAGAGGTTTTTAGTCTTGGCTCATGCAAATAGTGATGTTCAATGACATGCCGGTCGTTGCCGGTAGCCTTTGTGCAGCACAGTGAAGTAAACTAGTAAAGAAAGCAAAACATCCTTTCATTTTTTGGAACAGCTAAAAAGGAAAAAAGTTTGATGCAGTTAAACAACTTTAAAAAACTTACTTGGCACCAGGCTCACGCCCACCTCGGGCTAGCTAACATACATACACATACATACACATAAGTTATTTAATAAGCGTGAGGCGGCGCCTTTTGCACGCAGGTATCTGAGAAACAAATTCACATGTTGACCAGCGCCACAATTCAGCTTCAATCAAAGGAGAACAAACTAACACTAACTTTCCAATAAGTCACAACAGAGACACTTAACGCTGGTGTGTACTCTGTTTACATTTTCTTTTATTTCATTATATATATATCGTACAGTTTATTTCGTTAAGATTTGTTTACGTCTCTGTTTTTATTGTTTACATCTACGTTTACTCATACCACACACATACACATGTCTGTTGTGGCTTGGTAGCACTGTGAGCCTTTTTGTTAGTTCCTATTGTTATAACTGACACATAAACTTAACCCACGTAAAAAGATCTCTACATGATGTATACTAATATATTTATTCTCTATATTGGTGTAGCAAATGAACTAGTTACACAGGAATTACTAGTTCATCAAGTAACTCTCATCTCTGTCTAAGGAATGAAGAGGAGGAGGAGTGAGAGGGGTCAATCAGACGCACAGGCACACTACTTTACAGCATGCAAGATTTTGGCATTTCAACATACAGGTTCCTTTATAGTAAGCTACGATCAATTTACTTTCTATATAACTGCATATTCAGGTCTTATATTTCATTAGCTCTTGAACAAGACCAAACATCCTATCATTAGTTTTTTATGGTTTAGCAGTTTTATGTAATCTGCCACTTTAAGTTCAGGATCTATTGTGCTTACGTCAAAACATTAGTACAACAAGGCTCTGTAGTCTTTTTACATTTTTCATTAAACATGACATGTTAAATAAAAGTCCAATTAAAGTAACTTTTGTATTACACAGAGGATTCCTTGTCTTCTGAGTTCAGAGTGTGTAGTGAAACCGCCTGGTACCATCTTGGATGGGTTTGCCATCAATTTATGACCGTTGTAAATTGTCCTACCAATTCCAGGCCTGTGAAGTTGGAATTTGGGAGGATTTCATGTTGAGCCTTAGCAGGCCTCGTTCCTTGACACAGAGGGGCCCTGACCTCAGGGAAGATTCATTATTTCTCAATAACAGATGTAGATAGTTCCTTATACGTTTTATCAACTTATCACGCTACACAGAAAACAAAGAACAATTACAGGCATTTAACATAATCACATTACATTAAAACCAAAACTCCTTCGCTGCATGAATTGCTGAAATTGCTTGTACAAGTTTTTATGCCATTGTTAACCGGCATAAAGCTATTACTACAGTGGACACACATGAAAAGGTATGTTTTCTGTGATAGGCAGGGTGGACAAGCACTTCATAAAATGGGGACCCTTCCTTAATTAGGTTATGGCTAAAACTGAATCTATAGCTCAGTCTTCATGAAATCTCATATCTTTATTTAGTTTGTTGCTCATGAGTAGCTGTTTGTTTTTAATTGAATTTTTTTAAATATAATTTTACTTTTTAACTGCTATAAACAAGTTTCTAAGCAATGTCACAGTCTGTCTCCCTGTCCTTCCACTACAGCCACATTTCTTGTTCCCTATGTTCCCTATGTGTATAAACTGCACACATTGTAAAGGTAAAGGGTGGAAAATGTTGACTATTCCAAAAAAGAAACCTCCCTTTCAGCTCAGCGACCATAATTTGCTATTACATCTCGCGATCTGGTCAGAGCCTTGGATTTGAATAGGTAGTGGACAGTTTTGCACCAGAAACTGGTGAGGAAGAAACACCTCAGAGTAAGACAGCTCATACTGTCTGTAGAGCTAACTTCAGCTGTGTCCCAAATCATATATACTAATCCTATACAGTATGTACTACACACTGTAGCAATATAAACTGATGATGAAGAATTTAAATCGTAAATAATAATAAAAATTTCTTCATTCACATGACCTCTGGGTCACTAAGTGATCAGATCTATTTTATGACTGGGCCTGGATAGACTCCACGAAGAAGGAGTCACAAGGTTGGAGGCCCCACTGTGACAGCTAAGCCAGTTTATGGTATTACGACTCTTTTATTGCCAAGAGGACCCTGATTTCTGTTTTCTATCAAAGACTCAGGAAATATACACACACAAAGAAACATCCAAACTATAAATAAAGTCTGAAAGAACTGATTTTCTTGAATACAATATTAAATGTACTTTCCTTGATATGTTATGCTGAGCCAACACATTTTAAATAGTGAAGACTGCTTTGACATCATTGATTTTGAGACTGACGTTTGAGGGAGTTGATGACCCCCTCCTCTTTTCCCTCTGCTGATCCTGTCATCTCACTTAGCCACATTCCTTTGAGAAGATAAGAAATTTGTGTGCATACCATATGTGCCTCCGCTTTATATTTGCTATTTCTCTTACTTTAAGTATATATTTTTAATCTATGCCTTGAACTGGTATACACCTCTGTTTTGCATTTGTTTAATTTTTGTTTATGACATATGACATATGAATTCCTCGTGGTTTACTAACTCATTAAATATATGTTTGCCTTGCCATTAATTGTGCGGTTTGAGGTATACAAATCTCTAAATTTGGAAACATGTGAGTGTACAAATAACATGTGTTTAGTTTCATGATAATCAGCACTGTTTACAATTCTGACAGTTCTTTTCTGTAAGTACAAATGAGATTTGGTATTTGTTCTGCATAGGAGACCACATCTCATGTAGTCTCTTCTCTGGAAAACTCAGACGGTGAACTGGGCTCTATAATCCCTCCTAGGCCGCCTGGCCCTCCCAGGCCCTCCAACGTTCGCTAACAGTAGCCTTCATTAGCCTACTAACTAAAGTTAACGTTACCTTACAACTCAGAGATTAATTTATTATAGTGGAAGCGTAGTGCAGCAGCCGCTCCGTGAACGGTCCGCATACGTTACGTGTTCAGCCTCTCAGAGACTGCATTGCCTCGGCTCCGAGAGCTCCAACTTCGGGCATTATTGGGGCTGGAGCCAATGGCTCGAATTGCTTCAGGGGATTCTGGGTGGGAAAAGTCCTCCACCTCA
The DNA here is from genome assembly GCA_003416845.1 of Oplegnathus fasciatus. Taxonomy (NCBI): domain Eukaryota; kingdom Metazoa; phylum Chordata; class Actinopteri; order Centrarchiformes; family Oplegnathidae; genus Oplegnathus; species Oplegnathus fasciatus. The sequence goes on from NTHP01000299.1 coordinate 421,782, forward strand.
AAAGAGCCCTCTGTGGTCCTGTGTCGCTCTCTGTTTTTCTCTGGCCACGGGATGTCACTGAGCAGTTCCTTAGATTCAAATGAGTAATGTTTTCTTTAAAGACCCAAGCAACAAATTAATAACTTGTTATGGAGGAAATCTGGGAGCTGGTTAACTCATGATGAAGAAGTTTCAGGAGACCTGGATCTCTTACACGAAAGCATTTATTGAAGCTCGATCGAGGAGAAAAGAGATGAGCGGTACAAGTGATCACTGTAATGCCAATCCAATTCTGAAGGTTACTTCCCGAGCAGAGAGTATTTAAAAGTATAACGAGTAGGATTTGTCAGTTGCTGTTTGTATACACAACGCACAAAGCACACACACCTCTGGTGGTCCCACGTGCTTACGACGTCGTCGCTACGTTTTTATAGTGTCCCACACCTCACACCCTGCACGCTGTTATTGGCTGGGGGCTCCACACCACTGTCCAAAGGGGTATGCCTAGAAACGTCCTGAGCACAGCAAAATAATAAAATACAGGCTGAGGACAAGGTCTCTGCAGATACAGACACCGCCACACACTTCTAGTGGGTCATAAGTGATGGTTGAGAGGGATTATTTTTGTATGAGTCTATACATTGTTTTTTAGGAAAATGCTACTCGTTATGCCTTTAACCCCTCACTAGACATACGCAGACACACTACGTGTCCAAGTAAGGTTATTCTTCACCCTGCTAAAGATGTGTGAGGATTCTATTGGATATTGGATCCTAAACAAACAAACTATGCTTAACTAAATTAATGTAAGTCACGTTGTCTGTTACTTCAGGACACATTCGGTAAATGTCAAAAAGGAGACATATCATATCTTCCTATAACCTTGGTCTCCTGGGAGATGGAGACAGCTCAGCCTTATCAGTACAGCCGCACTGACCAGTCATCCTTAGGAGACAGAGAGCTGAACTATTGCTCTAAAAGAGACAGGCTATGACCTTCTGCTTTTAGGTTCGCAACTGATCCGAACGTTCTTCCATTCTTGTTACATTATAACTTGTGTGGGCTATCTAAATGTTTTCAAATCAATATTTGACATAAAATACATATTTGTAGAAGGAAAACATTTATACATGCCAATACTACCATAAATACTTGTTGTGACACTAGAAGTAATTTTAAAGCAATCAAAACATATACAAAGTTATACAATATGTGATAATACAATAAAAAATGTACAAAAGATGCACATTAATTTTGCGCACTCTTACCTTTGAGTTTTCTGCTCTTTGCTCGCACTTCAGCCTTATTCAGAAGGTAACACTTTTGATGTTCACACTCAGGTAGATCACTGTGTGTAGACTTTTGTTTCCTAAATAACTGTCTCTCACTCACTATCTCAAACCTGTAGGTGCGTGTGTTTGATTGACTGTGGTAGTGTATTTTTGAGAGAGTGAGTTGTACCTCCTTACCACTTGCTTGAGTAATATGAGGATTATTTCACTGGGCTGATGAATAAATTTACTCATGGAGTTGGCAGTACATTTACAAGGTTTTAGTAATGGTGCGTCAAATGTGCATATAATGAAATAAAAATGTAATTATAACTTGTCCAAATACATGCAGCGGAGGGCATTGTCTGTGTCACAGCCCGGCTCCTAGGCTGCGACAAAGACAGGAGACCAGACGAGTTTACGAGCTGTGAACACGCATATTTATTTACAAAGTAATAATAAAGAATGGAAAAAACAAACTTTGCTTTTCCTTTAAGTAAATATGTCCAAGGAGCTACCACAGTTGAGAATTTTTTACAAAAACTGCGGTAGTAACCCACAAGACCCAGAAACCGCTGGAGTTCCTTCTTAGTTTCGGCCCTAGACGATCAAACAGCTTTTTGATGCAAACCAAATGCTCTTCCCACGTATTGCTGTAGATCACAACGTCATCCAGGTCATACTATATCAAGTGTGTTCTGCTTGGTGCATCATTAAACAAACACGGATAACTGTTAATAAGAGCGGATAACTGTTAATCAGCGCACTTTTCCCGGGACAGATGACAGAGAGTCCAGATTACGCAGTGTTTCAGAAGTCTTTAACCGGCCACATAACAAACTCTCATCAGGTGGTGTAATCCCATTATCCTCCTGTGCCGAGAAAAATGTAGCAGAAGAAGTCCCCACTGTTGCAGCCACTGAAACTAGTTTAACGGACACATTCTGCTCTAGATGCAGAAAACTCTGATGCACGAGCGTAGTAGAGTTTTGGAAAATTCACATGGCACAATTGGGTTGATTTTCTATGCTTTGGTGTTGACAGCAAGTAGTTTTGATCTGAAACCTGGCGTAAAACTGTAAATGGGCCAGTAAACTTAGCTTGAAAAGGAGAACTGACAATTGGCAACAAAGCAAGAACCTGGTCACCAGGACTAAACCAGCGCTGCTCAGCTTTACAGTCGATCAGGTTATTAGGAGGTTCTGGTTGCGCCACGGTATCATGCAACAGAGTGAGTGGCCCATGCACTGTATGCCCAAAAACAAGTTTATTAGGGTTAAAACTGGTGCTTTCCTGCACAACCTCTCTGGCAGCTAACAGTAACCATGGCAGCCCTTCTTCCCAATCCTGGTTCAGTTCAACACAATAACCACACAACAGAGACTTCAGGGTCTGATGAAACCGTTCCAGAGCACCTTGACTCTGTGCATGGTATGCGGAAGCCTGGTTATGTTTAACCCATAGTTGCTTTAGCACTTGAGCAAACAAATGAGACAAAAAAAACGAGCCCTGGTCGCTCTGGATTACTTTTGGAATTCCAAAGATGGAAATTAACTGTGTCAGCTTTTTTATTACCGACTTAGCAGTTATGGAACGCAACGGATATGCAGCCGGATACCTTGTGCTTTGACACATTACTGTAAGCAAGTAATTGCTACCAGACTTGGAACAATCTAAAGGACCCACACAGTCAATTATCAGATGCTCAAATGACTGCGAAATTGCCGGAAGAGGACACAGATGAGCTGGTTTAAAGGTGATATTGATAACATTCAACCCACCCGCCACCCCCCACCCCTTACATTGCACTCACACCAAAAAGCCACTGTTGCTCAAAGCACATGCCGCCTCAAGTGGTTGCTAGTTCGTTGCACGACATGCATATTTCATGGTCGAGCAGAGTGAGAGTCAGACAGACTCAGTCATGTCAAGTGATGATTCTTTCGTGGTAGAGTAATGAATTCATTTGAACCAGTAGTGCTTATGTGCATTTATGTCGTGCACGCTGATCTGACAAGACAGTGTCGGTGTAGCTTCCCAGTTAGCTAAAGAAACTATACTATTGGCTCACAAGCCTTGTTAGAAATGGGAAGCAAACGCGAGATATCCTACACAGAGATAAACAAAACATTAACTTTGGACCCGTCAAAATTTTTAAAATGATCAATTCGCAATCATAATAATTCTTTTCAGCAAAGGCCATACTTTGATTCCACACCTTTCTAAAAACTCTGTGGATGTATTATTTTTTTTAAATTATTCGTCTACATAAAAATTGTTCATCAATAACACCTTTAATGCTCTGATTTGGCTTTCCCATCATTTGACATACATGACATGTTTTAATACACCATATCAAACATAGCATATCAAGGCTCAACATATGACAGAGAGGAAGTCATTTTCATTATTCTGTTTTTATTACTTTACATTTCTCTACCTCTCTTCTCTTCTTCTCTCCTGGCTCAAATCAACACCCATCACCGTATTATTACATAAAATACGTAAAGAAATGTTTAACCTTGTCTCTTTCTGTCTCTCTACCTCCACTTTTCCAGGCCCAAGCCAACAACATCAACATAGAACCAGGTGCCACTATCTCTGTCCCTTTCACTGTATCCTCAGGCGCAACCGGGACGTTCACAGTGCAAGTCAGCAACGACCGGACCGTAGTTGAGTTGCATTGTGGGTAATGTAGGTGCAAGGTTTTGACAAAGAAGAGGAATGCGTGGAATAGAAAAGATAATATCTGGTTCTGCTGCATTGATTTTGAATGAATGTCCATTGAGAGTCCAAGAATGTTAAATTGGTGGAATACTCTTTAGATGGAGCAAATCATACTTTTTTGTTAGTTTTCTTAGAACATAACCTAGCACATTTTCAACATTATTCTCATAACCAATTTTATGAGCCACTCAGTAACTGAAATGTCTGGATTGGTGATCCAGAATCAGGACCAGGGCAAGAGTCAGCAGTAAGATTGGCTTTAGGGTTAAAGAGAAGAGTTTTGAATCAGGTAGTACACAACATTAATACATCATTGGCAGATGATTTACAATTTATAATGGTCATATACAAGTTATACTGAGTGCAAAAAAAGAGACCTAATGTCAAAGTTTGTTTTAGGGATTAAAGATGTTAAAATTCTACTCATAACTGCTTAAATAAACTATCCAGGTTTTGTTCCTATTCTTTTTCCCTTTTTTTTATTATTAGTGTGAGACCACACTCCAGTCTTATTGCTGAATCTCCTCTCTCTCTTTCCAGGCCACAGATTTGTCCAGTCCAGTGTGCCAGGTAATCAGTAAATCAGGTACCTGTCCCGCCTCTTCCTCACTCTGTGCTTCCTCCCGATGGGAGTTCATCGCTAATCTTACAGATGGCATCAATGGAACCGGCACTGCAAGCATCACCGTCCGCCAAGGGAATGGTACCCTCAATACCAGCACAGTGGTTGGAGCAGGGGGCGAGAACATTATCGTGGCTGCCTACAGCGCCTCCTGCTGTTCACCAAAGACAGTACTGGCTGCGGTGGACAGAGTAGGAAATGTGGGGCTGTGTGTGGCGTCCACTGGAGGGCACACTTTGGCCCTGTCATGCTGTCTCTGGATCAGTGTTGTGGTTTCTCTCCTTTGGAAGTAAAATAGAAATTACACTGTAAATGTGAAAATGGTTCAGCATGAATCAAGTGTCCTTTGAGAAAAAAAATTTTTTCCCTTCCATCTCGTGTGTTTCAAGTTAATTACCATCCCTTGTACAAAATGGGATATATTTTCTTTTTTCATTTTAAATCATCATCATGTGCATCTCTGAATTTCTTGTTGTAGACATAATTAAGGTAGTAATCTCATGGCTGCTGGAATCTGGCTTTAAGAAAACATGTTGAATTCGGTGGAAAAATCATCAATCAACTCTCTTACAAATCAATAGTCAATCTTTTTTCCGTAAGTGTACCTAGTTTCTTTCAACCTGCCTTATAAAGTTTGTGTTTTGAGAACGTCTTTCAACAACCAACTACAGAAAATACCTGGATATGTATGTGGAGAAGGAAATAATTCTAAGACTGTGACAGCAACAAAGCAATAGTTGTTCCATCTTAGAAAGAGACTGCTAAAGTTTTGTCTACTCGACCATTTTGATGCACTTGTACTTTACTTGGCTATTTCCATTTTTTGCTACTTTATACTTCCACAACATTTGAGAGAAAAATATTTTACTCCACTACAGTACATTTATCTATAGTCTGTAATCTATAGTTACTAGTTACTGTACAGATTCAGATTTTACATACAAACCATATGATCAGCTTATAAAATATGATGCCTTGTTAAAGATTATACTACGCAACAATATAAAGTAATTAAAATTAGCTCCACTTCAGCCAGCTACAGTATTAAAATGCTGCTTACACAGCAATGCATTAGTAATAAAATCCAATATAATATTACACTCCAACAAGCCCCATTCTGCCGCCTTGCAGACTACTTTCACTTTTGATAGTTTAAGTAAATGTTGCTGCTAATACTTTAGATCTTAAGAAAATGTCTGAATGCAGAACTTCTACTTGGAATTTGGTGTTTTTAAAGTGCAAAATTACTACTTTTACACAAGTAAAAGATCTTAGCACTTCTTCCTCCATTGACTGTAACATCATACAGTATGCATGACTTTACACAGTTTAGCCCGTTCAGATCCCCTGACCATTTCAATGGACATAACTTTTCTGGGATCTATGATTTTCGATGATCTATGATTACTGTCATCTGACTCCACCCAAATGCACACACTTATTTGATTGGATGTCTATAAGCCAATCACAGTGTTCCACATCATCTAAAGTGGACTGCAGGAGAGCCACACCCCCTTTTTCAGCAAGCATGGCCGACTGTGAGGCCAGTCATATTGTGAAAGTACATAATTTGTGTTTAAACTGTGTTTAAAGTAAACATGAGATGTTATATTACTTATACATGTCAAAATATCATATGAAAGATTTATAGCTTTTACTCAGGATTTTTTCAAAAAACTCCGTCCATTGGAATGGTCGAGGGATCTGAATGTCACCAGAAGGGAAACAGGGAAATAGGGAAATGAATAGGGAAATACTCTTGATTTATTCTGACTGTTCTGATTTGATTTTCTAATGATACAATCAGCTTATAATGCATCCTATTGATTGTGTACACAGAGATACTGTATTGAGATTATGCAATATGTTTTAAAGCATCCCTTACNAAAAAAGGTCTCTTAAGACTATTCATTGTAATTTTTACTATTGGTCCTATTATCCATCAGAATGGACAGAGAAAAATAACACGAAGTATTGTAATTGAAAAATTTTGGAAAAAAAAAAACACCTGAAAGCAAAAATGAGTCTGGCAATGCATCACCAGTGGCTGTATTTTTTAAATAGTATGAGTGTTTAGGGTGGATTTTTCCTTTAAAACCATTCCTTTGCCACCATCAGCTGGTGTAAAGAGGGCAAAGATAAGGCTTCACCAGTGTCCATACAGTAGTAAGATACTGTTAACTTGCAAGCTGCATAGTATGGTTTTCAGGGGTTATGTGAAACATGCATGATGAACAGAATGAATAATAACACTGTTGCAATAGCTAGTAAAGTTTATTTGTCTATTTCAGAAAAAGTAAAACAATAATTACAACAAAGAACCAAATGAACCTCAAAGGGCAGTAAAAATATAACAAACACAATAATAGTCAAAGTGGAAGAACTAAGAGCGACTTCCAGCAGCCGAACACGAATGGCACTTCTGGGGCCTGTCTCACAAAGCAGGATTCATGTAGAAAGCTGGATAAGCCAGAACCACAGCTGATCTCCAGCACAGAGTGAAGTACACTGAGCTGCTCCTGGTTTCACTCGGTGCAGTTCTACAGCTAACTCAGTGATCCTGGTAGGTGAGACAGGTCCCAGTTATCAAGAGACAGCACAACAGCCTGGCCGAACGCAAACTGCACCAGGAGGAGGGGAGGAGGAGTGAAAAGCTTGGTCCTTTTATCCAAAGAAATAATGATAAACTAATTTAGATTTTCCTTCAAACGATACAGCAACCACGAAATCAAAGTACAGCAGGTTTACTACAAAAAAAAGAAACAACAGAAAAGCCAATCACCTCTCAATTAACATGGCAAGTAAACGTCAAAGCAGCCACCCCACTAAAAAGAAAAGCTTAATTTTGTTTCACAACTTGTACAAATATTTTTGCCCTGCAGGGTCACCAAAAGCAACTGGAGAGTCAAAAGTGCACCATTACAATGAGGAATCTTGATACTCGATTGAGAAGAGTAAACTTAACTGAATTCAGTATCCTCAACAGATGACAATAACTTCATAGGTACAGACACATATTACTCCTAGATTAAAACAAACCTTTAATTCATGTCTGTGAAGATGCCATCCTTACTGCACAAACAATAAAGAATATCCTTCTCTGTCTATTTGAAATCTTTGAGCACATTCATGTCACATCAGTAATGCAACTTGGAACAGATTCAATGTAAGAAACCTACTATATTAGTCATTAACAACAGTATTTACAATACCTAATATGTTACTCTTTTAAACAGAGCAGAGCTTAATGTTACACAATTGGATATTTTGCATTACTTTTAATAGCCCATGGTAGATCAAACATATCCCTGGATCTCTGTGTTCCTGACAAGAGAGATGGTCAATACCAGAGTTGTAAGTATGTATAATCTATACATAATAGATCAGTACAGAGGGCCAGAAACTGGTATATAACATTTTTATCCTCAAAAGGCAAAGACAAAAGCTACAGTTACAGATAAATAGCTACAGTCGTTTTGTTTTTTAACAAAAGCAAGTGAGAAACTGTACATAATATTAACAGTATTTTATGGCAAGACCACTGAGGACTCTCTCCTCGACCTGCTCTCTTCGAAGTCGCTATGCTGTATTATAGGACTTTGGTCCAACAAACCCAACAAGACTGTAATGTAACGCATTTCTTCATTGTCAAATAAGGTGTCAAAGACTGGAAAGTGCAAAATGCATTTGCGCTGTAAAGTTAGAAATAATTGGTATGAATGGGGGAACAAAAATATAATAATTTCCTAAAATATAATAACAAGTTAGCCCTGTTACTTGAGAGTCTGATGATGTAATTTGATATGACTGATTTGATCTGATTATGTTGTACTTCAGCTACTGTATTATAGGGCTGTAGCCCATTTTGTATTCTTGGTTAAATGCAACATTTGAGACAGAAAAACAGGCAAAGAAATGCAATGAAATTTTGTGTTGCTATAGATGAAATAAAAGAGATTTTGTTTACACACACGTAGGCGATGATATTATAGTTGCATGCAGAGGCACTGAGTTCAAAGAGTTTGTAGGCCTATATTCTCCGGGCATGCTTGCGTTTCACTCAAAATCTGCTTTTTCTATTATACAAAATTAGTACAGAGCTTCCAAACTTGGCATTCACTTTTTTCATACAGTTGCATCACCAAATATACTGTGCCAATCCAATCATTTACAGTATATACATATATACTCCACATAATATGTATATATGTTGTGAACATTCCATGCAGCATATAAAACCCTCTTCGAATAATATTGTACGGAAAAAGGGGGTTCAATAAATATCTTGCTGTCCTCATGTATTTGTTTCTCTTTTAGAGTTTTAGATGGTACCTTGCACTACAAGCCCAGCACAAATAACAGGTCACTGCAAAGGATGTTCCCATTTAAAAATCGTTTTCTGCGCCCCCCAAAGCACTGGCTCAGTATTACTAACCAGCACTGGCAAAGCAAAGGTGTCAGCACTTCTGCAAACGCTATGCAGCTAACGAAGCACATACTCAAGTCAGCTTGATGCACGTGCCATTCTCCTCAAATCAAGCTTTGAGTTTTCATTACCTCTACTGTGCACAAAGATCAGTCAATGCTTTAAAACTCCCCCAAATGGCCTTGTTCCTACATATGACATTAAAGTGACTTGCTGATTTCATAAAATTGCATGTCACATGAGATGTCCAGCATTAGTTTCAGGCAACATTTTTTTTTGTTGTACTGACCTCTCAGTCAACTTGAGTAAGATATACTGTATGTGGTAATAAACTTCGACAAATTCAATTTTAGAGTCATTAAACTGTCATGCTAAAACCGCAAGTGCAGATATGACAACAGCTTAATCAACAACGTTACCACTAATATGCAAATGCTCCAAGATTTCTGATGTGTAAACATTCCAAGGGTTAAGTAGACTGGTATAGTATAGTAGATACAATAGTTGCTGTATTGTAATATCTGTGGAGGTATAAAATGTGGCTGTTTGGCAATAAGCAGGGAGAGAAAGGTTCAGTAATATCCCTGCCTTTGGATTGCGAGCCAGGTAGAGTCGGGGAGACCTGAGGTGTAAATTCTCTATGATTGTACTGATCTTGCATCTGTTGTATAATTGGAGTTTGGAATGGAAAGGATGGGTGCAATCTGATCCGCAGGCCAGTTTGGCAACTCAGGAAACAGTTGCTAAGCGGTTCTGTTATGAGGGTACTTGGATGTCTTTCTGATGTGTGTTACTCTAACAGATTAGGTCTACTGTGCTACTCTAGCTTGTGTCATAGATTTAATTTCTAATTTAATACATACAGCCATTTTATGGACTGAAAAAGGACAGGCATTCGTCATTTGCACACATTGTCAAAACTAATAAACACCACTGGCTCTGTGGTGCTAAGGCAACTACTTCATAGTTCAACAGCTTGAAAGCAATCAGCTCGTGTGATTGAAGAAAACATAACTAAGGAAACACTAGGAATAATTTATTCATATAACATAAGGAACCGCCGCTCAACAAAAAATCATTACGGATGCTCTTTGTTTTGATTGGACATCACGGGTGGTTGTTATAATAGATGACACATGTGGCTGGCTAGACTCACAGGAAGAGGAAGTCAGTCACATAAGGGTGGCTGAGCCTACAGCTGCCAGGATGGTATCAGTGACACTGATGAAGACTTCTAGAGTGATTGTTGTGTGTCCAGGATTATGGCAAATCATTGAATATGGCTAGAGAACTTGAACATCTGGGCACTGGTGTTTGGAGGTTAGGCAAGTCTCGGTGGGCTACTGAGACAATGGGGTTGGGGGAATAAGTAAAGCAAGGGGTGGGGGAAGACATACCAAGGTCCCTCTACTGCTCATCCATCTCAGCGAGATCAGAGTTGGAGGAGGCCGGTGTGGATGATTGGAGGTGGTTTGAAACAGGTAGCGGGCTCAGGTTAGAGCCCTGGGGGACGCCACTTGGGGCAGGGTCGGGAAGGGTTAGGGTTTCCGGAGCAGACTTTTTGCGGGGTCGGTCCTTGGGGACAGAGAGGGACTCAGGCGCATCAGTGCACATGGGAGTGGAGGGGGCGCTGGCAGGGCCGGTGAGGGCACAGGAGGACAGGGGCGTCTCACTAATGGAGATCGATGGGGGAAACATCCCGATCTTCTGGTTGGTGGCCTCCTGGATGGTGCGCTCAAACTCTCTCACCTCATCCATTGTCATGTCTGGATTGGAAAAAGATCAGTTGAGACCAATGAGAGGAAGAATTGGGAAAGTTTTTTTTTTTTTTACTCTCAGTAGACAATTTCAGAGGAAAAAAACTGTAGCTTTCCATAGCTTCAAGTCATTATTAGAGCCACAGGTATACCCAGAAAAACACACATCAAAGTCAGTGCGATGCTGAATAACACAGATTCAAAAAACAAAAACAAGTAATATTTTTTGTCAGCTTACATTTTAATTTTAATAACCAAGATGTTTCTAGGGTTTGCCTTATGTTTCTGAGATTCCCTTTTCAAACCTTTGGGGAATTTTGTAAGACTTCAATTATTATATTCTTTACATATTAACAGTTCATGTATGCATCGCTTGACTCAATGTAAGACAGACTGAGTGGATGTATGTGGACAGTTATACGCAACTGTGACAACTTCATTCACAGTCACCAATGGTTCAAATATGAGACAGAGGAGGAGCAATGGCGTTAAGAAACAATGAAAGAGACACATACGCTTGCTTTGTCATGGATCTCTATGTCATCCAGTGAAGATGGGTTTGTTGTGGAATGCTCTTGCTGCTCATGGCAAACTTTAATGTTGGTTTGCTCATGCATTTGTCTCTCGTAATCCCGCACATCATCCAAAGTCATATCTGGAAGAAGGGGGGGAGGGGTGGAACGAGGGTCGAAATGTTGGTAACTCCTCTATAATGGCACTCAGTTAACGTGAAGGTGGGGAAGGAGAGGGTTAGGTGGCAAAGGTGCATTCCATGGGTGAGTATAGCTTTTTTAACAGATGATTGCAGCTTTTTAAAGTTAAAGCTTTAGAGGTGAAAGTGCTAGCTTCCCATGACGCAGAGAGCTTACAGGAGACAGCTAGACAAATCCGAGCCACACCAGGAAGAAGGAAAGGAAGGAGGAGGACAGGAAGTATGAGGTCAAGGACGTTTCAAGATTAAGGAAAAAAGCCTGAACAATCCACACCTAAAGAAGAGGTTGGATGATTGGAAGCACAAGAAAACAACACCTGAAAGGGTTTGCTTATTCCCCGCAGCAAAATCATTCCACATGTGAAAAGATTTTGAGGATTTGAAGCATCCAGGTTGTAAGGAGTTGTAGTATAAAGGTTAGTGGTTATAGAGGGGAGAGGAGAGGAATATGTTTCATGGCAAAGATAATGGGCTTGTTATCTTTGTGCCCCGCAGCAATGGAAAAAGCTCAACAGCTGAGAGTGAGCAAATGTGTTTCAGCCTTAAGTGTCTGCAAACAGGGCTGCCTCTTGTGCAACCAGACTCTCAGAGAAACAGACAGAGGCAGCTTTCATGTTTCAGTGAGTGCATCATTCTTCACTGTTGTAAATTGATACAATTATTCCTTCATGTAATTGCAGCTGATTTGCTAGGAAGGTTTATACCCATACACAAAGGTTTGGTAAGCATAAATCGTTTTTTTCTTGCTACTCTATATTTGGCTTTAATATGAAAAATAGTGCCAAATAGAGTTAAAATGAGTGCAACAGTGTCTACTCTTGACTCTGAATAAACTGATATATATGAATTTCTCTAACATGAAACATGAAAGAGTGCGGTTTAAGAGTATTTATCGTGCAGGTTTATTTGAAACAAACACCGACCATGCCTGGGCACGACAGTGCAGTGTTTGTCATTAGTGTGTTAGTGGTGATACCAAGAAGAGGATCCATGCTGTAGGAGAATGAGCAGGACTGGCAGCGACAGGGTTAGATGCAGGTGGAGTGATTGTTCATGCACACTGACTGGTAAATAAACAGTAATCACACAGTAATTTATATAATCAAAGTAGCTATAACAGTGCTAACATTTCAAAGAATAACCAGTTATTGTAACATAACACTTCAAGTACATACAAATAAATACATGGAAAAATTTAAAGGTCTAATGAACTATTTATGTATTCCTTAAGGGTTCACATAAGCAGTTATTCGTAATATACAAAAGAAAAGGGATTGCTTTCATCTATTAATTCATAAAATTAGGATGTTCCCTACTTATTTATATAAGAAAAGTTAAAGTTATTGTGTAGGCAATGAATTCATTATAACCTGGTATGGGTAAACAGTTGATGAAAGGTTGAAATCTAAATTAGCTGGAATGTGTAGACAGCATAACTGTAGAAAAGTGCTAGACCTACCAATCCACTCATCCACCCAGGCAAATGCCTGTCTGTGTCCCAGCAGCAGCACATCCCGAACCACCTATAACACAACACAATGACTGTGTGTTATTAATTATTGTCTATTAAGTATTGTCTTTTTCCATTACACAAGATATGAAAAAATCTGTATTCATGATACAAAACTGAAATCAGCCAAACAATGCGCAATTTCTTTTTCAATGACAAAGATCAAATGGTTTGAGGGACTGAACCCAAGCAAAGAAGGATAAATGTAAAGATATATTACTGCAATTTAAAGCCAGGGTTCAACTAGGACTAAAATGATCCCATGGGTGACCTCTCACCTTGTGTACAAACTGCTCCACACGTGTCTGCAGACCCCACACCTCAAACTTGACGGTGACCAGTTTGTACGAGCACATGATGGGATCCTGCGTGTCCCTCCAGCCCTCCTGAAGAATCCCCCGTGATGTCTTCTCTGACTTGAAATATCGCAAGTCCTGCAATTGGGCGGATGAACACGCACACGTTTAATATTACAATAATTAACACAAACCTTCAGGCATCGTTGTTTCTGCACTCCAGTGGAGAAGCAACACCCCAGGGGAGAGACGTAAGGGAGAGCGTAAAATTAGATGCATGACTGAATGCCAGTATTAAATACCATTCGCATTAACCCCTCTGGTCCTCGGAGAATCTGTACCCAGGCTCATTAGAGCTGGGGCAATCTGTTATCAAACAGCTCTGAAGACAATTACCAGCTCTCACACTTCACAGACTCTGAAGTATGAAAGGCTGTCAGACTCCAGATGAATGCTGTGTGTGTTGGGAGAGGCATATAGATCAGCAAGTGCAGCTGCTACACAAGTGGGGTTGAGGTCTCAAATCCCCAAAGTTTGTATTAGAGCGAGTGTTTGGGCCTCAATAACAGATTTAACAGATAACAACAGATGAAAGGTAAGAAGAACATTTCCACTGGAAAATATTGGATATAAAGCAATTTAGACACAGAGAAAACCATGTGCGTAAGATCACAAGAATCTGAAATCATACCGTTTCATCTAACTCACAGTGTTTTACTACTGCATTTTTAGATTCAACACTACACTTACATCCTTCCAGTGGTGTTAACCCCCAATAGTCATGAGCATCTACACACACCTACACAAGCTCACCTCGGACTCTTTATAGTAGCGTTCGGGGATCTCATCGTAGGCGATGTCGATGAAACACACCTCCCTCTCCTGCTCCTTCAGCTCGGTGTCAAAGATCTGAAAAACACGAGAGTCCTCATAATAGAAATACACCTCAGAAATGTGTCTTTCCCAGGTTACATCATCAGATACGTGGCTATATTACTGTTACGAATGCTTGACTGTGTTATCTTGTCACTCTCTGTCCCCCTCAACGCTCAGCCAAACCCTAGAAACACATATTGTGCTTGCTTACACAACCATTAGGTGGTGCTCTGTGGCCATGTCTTCAATCTGTTGCTGTGCCAAATGACACATTGCAATCACTGTGTCATATGTTCAGACAGACAGTCAGCTGACTGTACAAAAAATGAGTGCAACCTTCTTATTCCCTTCTTAGCTTTTATTATTCTTATCATCATTCTTCATTAGCTCTTATGCTGGTGATTATATGGAACGACAATAAATCAAGTATGAATGGATATACTTTTACATTAATGCATATATCTATCTATCAATCCATCCATTGTCATGCAGTCTATTTATATACTAGTACACACACACGCACACTTACACACACTATCTGAGTTGAGCATCCTTGAACAGAGCGCTTACTATGGCACCTGCCATATAAGTCTGTGAGTGTGCATTTAAAGTGAGGTTAGAGGCCACAGGCTTCATTTAAGGGATTATTTATCTTTAATTTAACTAAAGGCAGGCTGGTGGAAGATTAAAATGAGTGAAAAAAATCTTGAGAAACAGATGAAGATACAAAATGACCTTCCACATTTTTATCTTGTGTTCAAGAACTGGCCCCTAAAAAAAGTTTGAACAAAATGTTGCTCTCTGTGACAAGCGCAAGTCTACTGTACCTTCACACATCGTGAGCTAGATAGTGCAGAGTTTACATTTATTTGAAGATTACAATAGAAGTCTGAAGATCTTATTCAGTAATTAATTAATTAATAAATCTCGGAGTGATACTACAGTACTAGGGGTAGGCGATACGGAAAAAAACAATAAAGGTAATTCTATATCCCGATATCGATATATATCATAATCATAGTACATTTTAGAGTATTTTACATAAACACATTGGCTAATGCAGCTTCCATTTTTATTATTTAGTACATTATTAGTCATGCCCTCCCATCTTTTGGAGCTTTGCCTTCCCTTCTCCACAGATACATCTCTTGCCCCCTCCTCCCTCTTTCTCATTCCCTTTCTCGCTCTCTTTCCCTTCCTTTCTCCTCCTCCCCTCCAAGGATGCATTCTGTCATTTACAGTGTAGATGAGCACTGCTGGCACAATAAGGGTGATATGTCAGCATGCATGAGCTCAGCCAAACAACAGGGATGGACACTGGGATGAAGAAAGAGAGAGAGAGAGAGAGAGAGAGAGAGAGAGAGAGAGAGAGAGCGAGAGAGAGAGAGAGAGAGAGGGAGGGAGAGAGGCAGAGGTGGATGAGAGGAGAAATTGGGGAGGCAAACAATGAAAGAGATGGGGTGGTGGAGGGGTAGGCAGCGGCAAGATGGTGTAACAAGAGGAGAGGGATGGAGTCACAGGTAGGGGGAGGAAAATAGAGTAGAGGAACAGAGGGGAAAACAGTGGACATGTATGCAGAGGCTGGCAAGGAGAAGGGAGGAGGGAGGGATGTCAGGGAGGAAAGGCGATAAAATGAGAGAGGAAACATGGTTTTGTGTAATCAGGGATGAGAAGGAAAATATCATGTAGTGTATAAATATGAATACATGAGTGTGCTAATTGGAAGAGTCCCTGGTAGAATGTTTACTGAAGCATTTTCAAACTAATGATTTACATCAAATTCAGTTTTACTTAGAGGTTTAAACATAGATCATAATTCACTGCAAATCTTCAGTAGCTCTGCATTATATATTATACAAAATGAACATTAGTAGACATACAGTATGTGTTGAGAAAGCCTTTTTTTCAAATTTGTTTTCCAATGTTTTTTTGGCACACTGATGTGATGCCATGTTGTACCAAAGCACAGTGACAGAGTGAAAAAAAAGAGATAAAGAGAAAAAAAGAGAAGGAGGAAACAAGTTAGACAAAGAGAAGAGAAGGACACTCCTATATTTACCTTCGCACTAACCACAGCTCTGTTCCTACTTCTCACAACATGAAAAGAATCTCACAGGATCACGGCTAAAGTATCAATCTGGGCAATCCCAAAATCTATATGAGCTGAGCTGCCTCTCAATTCAATGCTATATGCTAATACCATTCCAGTGTGTACTTCATTTTGTCAGTTTTCCAGTGTGAATACACTACAAACTCAAATCACAGTATGGTAATTTCATTACGTAGCAGGGCATTTGTCCTAAAATGCTCCGCAGTGAGGGCCTCTGAAGGCTGATAGTAAATAAACATAGACATAAAAATAGACTAAATGAAAAAATTGGATTGGACTGCACTTCATTATCCTAAAAAGGGAAAATATACACAAAACAGACCAACCTCATTGAAGGCACGCATAAGAGACGATGGTTAACTGAATAAAACTGAATATTTTCAGAAACATTAGTTCATACAAAAATTAGGGCACTGCGAATTTGGAAGTTATTTAGGGAATAGATACATTTTCTGCCCAACAGGAGGAATGCAGTATACACTGTTGAGGTTGCTCTCCTCATTCATTAAAATGAGGAGACAACAAATGGCTCTGTTGGAGGTTGTGATCTAAAGTGGCCTCATGGAAATTCCAGGATGAAGAATGAAGAACCTTTGCAATTCCAAGGATGGTGATATTATTAAGTGTACTTCTAATTACACTGGTTGAAGAGGCATCTGTGCAGGTGTAGGGCTCGGACATGGGCCGCCTTTTGTAATAATAGCTCATAACTGCCTCTAAATTGGGCGTGGCTTTGAATGTGCATGATTTGTTGGGAGTCTAAATGGTGCTAAAAAGGCTGGAAAAAGGAGAACATAGTAAAAGAAAAGGGAGAAAAAAATGAAACAGATGCGTTTTCTGCCTGCCGGGTGGTTCAGGAGTCCTTGGAGAGGTTACAAGAGCAACATGTGCCTCGGGACACATGTTAAAGCTTAATGTGTGAGTGTGAGTGTGAGCGCATGTGTATGTGTGTGTCTGACATTGGATAGTACTGTGGAATCCTGCATGTCATGTGCTGTTACTGCTGCCTCCATTCAAACGGTGCATGATGTCCACTCACACACCCACTCATTTCCTGTCCGCACATCCACGGTTTTCCTCCCTCGCCTGCACCACTCCTTCCTTTCTCCATCTCTGAATCCTTCCCACTCAGTAAGTCCTTCTCTGTCCAGCTGTTCTTCCTTTTAGGCTTACACGCAGTGTTAAGACCCCCCGAGTGGACAGATGTACGTTATGCCATCAGAATCCACACATGAGAAAACATGACACTTGTTCGGAGAGAACATTGTTCTATAAAATGTTCAAAACAAAGCAGCACACAGCTGCGTTCATATTATTTCACAGCATCCTTTATAGCAACCTCACATACTTGTGAATTGGTTATACAATGTCATAAAACATGCAGAGCCTCTTGTTTGTTTGCCCTGAAGATGTTACACAAAGTAGTGCAGCTGTATCATTGAATCATTGACTTGAGTGCGTTTGTGCGCGTAGACGATGAAATCTATTTGCCGCTCTGACATCTCTGCTCATCTGCACAGGCATCTCAAACTGTCTGCCATCTATACACACACACAAACACATATTTATGTAACAAAACTGTGATTTGTCTTAGTTTATACTCATGTAGTGCATTTGCTGCAGGCAATTTCTGTTAGATTTAATAAAAAAAGTCTCTGATCTGTCGCCTTGTCTTGTCAGAGCAAACAAGCATCAATCTAGGACGTCACTACATGTTTAATGCACACCGACAGTCCGTCCATTTCTGTCTCCCTCTTCGCTTTATGAGTTCATGCATAAACTACTCTGAGACACATCGACAAGACACTTGAAGTTGGGAGCTGCTCCTCCCTCATACAGTACAATCGCCAAATCACTGACCAATCTGAAGCAAAATATGAAGACACAGTAAAAATTAACCTGCTGGCCACCCACCATGATATATTTCAGGCAATTTGTCTGCTGCACATTACCCTATCATTCTTCTTCCTCACTGTCCAGGCAGTGGCAGCATTTCATTTAATGACTAATGCCCCTATAAACTGGAGAGTGGAGTAAAATATAGAGAGAAAGAACGCGAGTAGGCCAACAGCCCAAATGAAATTAGCTGTCCAACAAGTGGAGCTGTTTTTGGCAGACTCTCAAGGCACATTGTATAGTTGGCATTATGAGACGACGGGATTGCAAAGACGAGTCTGTGAGTTGCCAAATCTGCTCGGATGGTTTTACTCATGTAGCCTCCGCAGAGGTCTTGTTTTCGACCATATGTCTCATAAGACATATTTTGTGCTTTAAATTGGCCTATTTTGCTGTACAGATTTCTGTATAAGAAGGATGGAAGACAGGCAGCAGAGATACAGTATATTAAGCTGATAGATTTGTATGGTTAGAGCCTGACTGATTTATTGACTGGGCCTATGGGCTGATATAAGCTTATTGCAGAAATATCAGTATCGGTGTATATGTCAACTGATAAGTAAAAACAAACGGCAGTACAGAAACGGCAAGAATATGTTGGAGGTACTTTAAAACAATGAAGCAATTTCATTTTTCAACAGTAAAATGTCCCGCTCAGCACATTTCTTGGTCACAATTCTTTAAAAATTTCAGGGATTTTTGTCAAAAATAATTGCATATGTTACAGGTTTATAAAAAAAAAAATCATATCAGCTTGTATGTTGTTATGAGATTTTTGAAACTCTAACATATCAGTGTCAGAGGGACCGATCCCTGCTCCTGGATGGACAGACATGCAATACACGTCGTATGTACAGAGTACTCATACTGGTACCATGGAGGAACAGACTTACCCCAAATCCCCCAAACCACTATTCAAAGCTCCTATCACACACACGCAGCACACTCACATTGTCGTTGCATCCTTTGTTGTCCTCGTATTTTGTCTCTATGTGGATGGAGAACTTGGGCAGGAACGAGCACTGTGGATAAAGAAAGAAAAAGATGTGAAACCACTTGTAAAAAATGTTTTCATCAAAAGCAACCTTTGTGCTGAACAGAAGCCCTGCGTATCAGCGTTGTCGTTGTTGTTTTACTGCCTTTTGAATCACTTAAAGAGTAAATATAGAAGTGGTGAACAGCCGATCCTGCAGAGTTAATACTCATTACTTTTGGTGATAATGCAGATAGTGTTACTTGTTTTGGATTTATGTTGTAACTCGAGTTTATGGCATACAGCTGTCAGAAAGGGGCGACTTAGTAATACACTTTGCTGTAGCTTCTCTGTTTGCTGCTTTAACACTGACTGTCAAAGCTGCTGTTGGAACTTTCTGTCTCTCTCTTTCTATGTTCTTCCTCACTGTATGATGCAAAATAAAACTTCAAGCTTTGACAGTACAGATTCTCAATTTCGATCTCCTTGTCGAAATTGACAAAAGTCTTGTGCCTAAAAACTAATCTTAGCATGGGTGTATTTACACTGACTCATACACGAACACAAAAAACTCCCCCACAAATAAACAGAGACAATATCAAGCATTCTGTCGTCACAGCGTTGTTGTCTTTCTCCTCTTATCCCCGCACCCTAAAGCGGCGTGACTCATGCCGTCGACATTTCTCATCTGCACAACAGAAGCCTTATAGCTAAGCCTAATCGTTTGCATGTGTGTCTTCAAAATGTGCCAGCTTATTCCGCCAAAGCTTGTGTGTGTTTTCAAGGGTTAATCACGGGTCACATACAGTAGGCAGTTCTGTTTATTAGCAAAGACATGCCCACTGGTGTGTGTGTGTGTGTGTGTGTGTGTGTGTGTGTTGGAGGGGTAAACTGAGTTGTTTTGATCACTGCAGACATGGAAGATGCAGGTGTTGTAACTAACAAAGCTAATCCCTTTGTGAAAAAATTCTGTAGCAGCAAGATACCGGGGCTACACTTCAAACAGCAGCAGACTGCACAATTCACTTCTGTAAACAGACATAATAGCTTCGACCACAAACGCTTTCATATGTAAATGCTTTGTCGTATCATTTGACATGTTACGAGCCGTCAGATCCTTCTGACTAAAGACAAGTTTACTGATGTTTAAAACACTTACGTATGGGGCTTTAACAATGACAGCTCTCGCTCACATACACATGAACACACAAACACAAACATACTGTATATAAACTGCACTATATCCAGTCAACAGGATAACTTGGATGACAATTCTGGTTCTTACAGCTGCACTAATCAATGTTTTTATAATAATAATGGCCATGCGTAATGTGAAAGGGCTCACTTGTGGTGACAAACCCACCGAGAATTATCACCCAACTTTGCTGTTCCCCTACAGAGCATTTTGGCATCTTTTAGCTCATTGTTTTGGTTTTACGGACCACCACTTTATTGTTTTGATAGTAAGCAACTAGCTAGTGGGGCATTTAGCAGCTAAAGAAACAGATATTTTTCTCAGGAGTTGTTGGCCAAAACAGAGCTAAGATGAGTGTGAATATGTGACTCACATTTGGCAGGTCGCCAGGAAAACGACTCCAAATGAATGCTAATGTTGCTCCGTGTCTGCTGGATGTGTAAATGGGCAACTGTTTGCTAGCACGTTTGCCGTAACGACTTTAAAAGGCGATAATTGTTAATATTCCGACTACAGCTTGTTCTGCTGCTCCTAAGTGACCAAAAATAAATCTGTTAATTCCAGTTAGGAAATGGTGAATAAGTCAACAAGGGAGTGATTTTGTGCACGTTCGTAGTTACAGAGACGTGAGGGGACATGATTCTCGTTTCTCTTCATTTTGGAGACACCTCTGATGATCAGCAGTCTTGGTTTCCTTTGGTGTTTTGCACTCAGTGTGGCCACTGGCGCACTTTAACGTAATCATAAAGACATGCAGTGTTACTCTGGCTTCCTACATTTCTTCTCACCTTCTTCTTCTGTTTTGATGCATGTATTCTAAAGAAAAATCCCATAAATGCAAAACGTAGAGAGTGAAATATGCAGAGAGGATACTTACAGTATATTCTACAGACGGTGGCGTGGGGTGACACAGACATCAGGTCAGAGCAGGGACAGAACACAAGAGAAACACAGTTAGTTATATAGCCTCTTCAAATCTTTCACAGCACGAAAGGAAATGAGGAAAAATGTGCGAGACATACAGGACCTGCGTGGTCACATATCTGATACCTCACATCATCCCCTCCTCAGTGACTTTCTCCTCTACTTTCTCTAATTTGCTCTCATCAAAAAGAAATTCCCTTTTATCTGTACTCCTCAGCTTGTAACACTTCTCCCTTAGATCAGGATCATTAAAGCATCACAGAAATATGTTCTGGGCACTGCGGCTCTGATCGTTGCACTCCTGACTGCTGCTTGCTTGTAATGTCGGTGATTTACGAAGCAAAGCTTATTCCACCGCTGCGCTCGTTGTGAGTCAGTGTGGATAAGAAACGTTTGCTTCACGGCAAAACTGTAAACATGTGAACGCATGTCAGCTTTAACATGTTTATATGTCAATAACATGTTCATGCTTTCTCGCACATGTCTTCCTGGCAAGCTGACACAGTGACAAACAGAAAGCTGTGACTGATCAGTGTGTCACCATCACATTTGAGCCGAGTTACCTTTAAATGTCACGTGTCAGCGTTGAGGGCCGTGAATCTACAGTGTCTGTTGTGTTTTTGTCCAGCTGCTGTCAATACTTTCACCTTTTAGAGTTGAAGGTTATACTTTATTGATCCGTGTTGCAAAATCCTCCTTCCTCTTTTGTCTTCAGAGGTCACTGATTTTTCACATTTCATTTACATTTTGCTTAGAAGGCTATAAAACGGCTTATTCCCAATGTCGTTGTATCCGGCTCAGGATCCATGCGATAAAACCCTCATATGTCCTTCAGAAATTACATATGGAGTAGCTGAGCATCGGAGCTTTGTGAATTATACAATATATGTCTGAAGTTGCACAGGGACTTTGGTAGGAAAATTCTTTCTGGGAGGTGTGAAATTAAAAATGTGTTAAAGAAATGCAGTGGAGATTAGCAATCTTCAACCATGTGCTAGAAATGGCTCTGCTCTATGCGTCTTGAAAACTCTTATTATCTTTTCACACACACTACTCTTATTTAAAAAGCATCAGATTGATTAGCTGGACAGTCCAGCGAACACATTTGCTCACCTGTTATGGTGTAAGGGTAGTAGTTCCATGCTTTCTCCGTCACATAGAAGATTTTAGGAACCACTGCTCGAGCCCAGCTGGGTAATTTACTGCAGAGAGACATTGAGACAGACAGAGAAAAATGAGGAGAGAGAGACTGTGGGCATGTAGCAGAGAAGCAGGGATGAGGGCGAAATTGCTTCCGCTATCGCAGCAGTCATCAAAAACTTGTTCCACTTGTGAAAGAAAAATCTGCTCACAGTATATAACTCTGAAACTGAAGGATGGTGTGAAAAGGACGCTTCCAAAAAGCTTTAATCCAGGGGAGATGCTACAGGAGACCAAACACACATTTTTCTGCACACAAGGTTATCTCCATGGTACCCAAAGGGCTTTTTGAACCAACATGGAACTTAAAACATAAGGACTCATAATCCCATGTTTTGTATGTCTTAGTATTAAATGTAATTTATCCAGGAAATTTTTGCTGAAAGCAGCGCTCTCTTTTCAGGAACACCCTGTTCACATTCACACAGCTACACACATTCACACCTGGAAACTGCTCAGCACAATTGCAGTCCGATCTGCCGGCCACTGAGCAGCTCCACCAGAGTAGCTGGGGGTTAAGGGTGTTGCTCAAGGGTACCTCAGTGGAAGTAATGAGGGAGGGGAAAGTGCTGCTCTTTCACTTCCCTCACCCATTAGCGGTTTTGAATTAGTTTGATAGGAGCAGCATAAAGGATCATTTTATTGTAATATATTTGTCATATATTATAGTACATAATATAGTACTGTACATTATAGTACAGCAATTTGAAGACGTCACCTTGGGCTCTGAGAAATTGTGATGGGCATTTTTTCCACTGTTTTTTGACATTTCATTGACTACTGTAAACAATAAATAAATGGTTCAAGAAAATAATCATCAGACTAATCGTTGAAAGTTTGACATTTTGGGAAATCCAGTCTTTCTGCTAAACTAACAGGCTGCAGGTAGTAGCTTCATATTTAGCATACAGATATGAGAGTGGTATCAGTCTTCCCAAAATAAGCAAATAAGCGTATTTCCCAAAATGTCAAACTCTTCCCTTTTGTCGCAGCCCTAGACTCGAGAGCTCTCTCTGAGCCTCTTCTGGCACCCTGAACCTCTCTGTGTTATCTACCATGTGTTCACTGTTCGGGGAGGTACAGTATGCTGCCAATATGTGACTCGGGGGACTTTGTGTGTGTGAGTGTGCATGCTTGACATTCTCTGATCTTGAACTCTGAACTCTGCTAAGACTATAATTGAGGCAGCATTGACAACTTATTTATGAGACATGTCAAACACAGAAGCGCGCAGGCTTTCATGTAGCCTGCCTTCATCTCCACTTCCTTTGATTGACACGGAAAACAATTTCTTAAGGAGGACAAAAATGGCGCCCACTGCATCGTGACGGCTGTGAATAAAAACAGCCTTCGACGGTCACATTGTGCGAATGTTGGCAGGCTCGTTCACTCTCTCTCCCTCCCAACAAAAGAGACTGACACTCCTCCTACACCCCCATCTGTTGATTTCTCCCGTTCCCTCCTTGTTCTTTTAAAGATTGTTGCCAGTAGCTGCTGCGACGGGGCCCACGTTGCCAAGCGTGCAAGCGTGGTAGGCGGCTGCTCGGAGTTTTCACGCCAAAGCCAGTGTTTGTATTTAGAAAAAGTAAAAAAAAAAGTAAAAAAAAGCCACCCTAGTTTAGTTGAACACATCCAAGGAAAGGCAACGCTTCATTCAGTCATAAAATCAACCATCCCCTCTCCGCTCTTAATGAAGGTTATTGACAGAACAAGCATGGAATCGACGTTCAGGTTGGATGGGATCAGGCCAAATAGTGAAGCACAGCGCGAGGCAGATTGCGAGGGCTAATGGGGTGGTTGAGGCGTGACAGAACGAGTCCAGATTGACTTCCCTGCTGGTGAATCAGAGCTAAATGTTTAGTTGTTGCAGAGCCAGATGGATGGCCAGTTGACTGGGGCAGAACAGTGGCTAGTTGTGGTAAAATCATTAATATAACATTATCTAACTTCATTTTACATTTCTTGATGTAATGTCACAAATATTGGTTTAATGTACTGAATTTCATAAACCCAGAAATCACTCATGGTTTAGCTATACTAGTACTTTTGATTTATAGCACAGATGGATACACGCAGATTGAATGGGGCTGTCCTGTAATGTGTTTATCAGCATTAATGTCTAAAGTTTTTGCATTTTGTCAAGGAAGCAAACTACCCTTTAACAAATCACCTTTTCACTTCTCACGGCAGGACTGAAACGTTACATGGAAAACTGCGGCTTTCTCTAACACACCTGTTCAAAGTGAGTGGTATTTATGCATGATCAACATTTTATCTTAAGAAAACGTCAGCTACTCCGGAAAGGTCGGTGTTTTGTCTTTTTCAATTCAAGCTGCAGATGTAAATGAACACGTGAGCTGAGAGTTTGGATTTTCTTTAATATTTTGTTCCGTCTTCCTTTCCTCCTTTCTCTCTTTCTCTCTATTAAAAATTTCCTCTATGGGTAAAGAGAGTTGTAAGCAAGCTGTTGAAATTTCAGCGAGTTTTTAACTGTTTGCACATAAAAACACGACTAAAGCTACTTTTGTATTGTGCAAAGGCAATAGTCCATACAACTTCCATTCCTTTGCTATTCAAACCATGATTTCTTTACTGTTCAAACAAAGCCTTGAGCGACCATAAAAACAGTTTTTTGTGAAATTGTGGAACTCGTTAAATTAAGTGTTTCTTTTTATTCTTTATATTCTTATTCAAGACAGAGCAAACTGCATAAAATACCTGACTGGAAGCCCAAATTATCTCTGTTTGCCCCCTCTGCCTTCTCCTCTCCTCTCCTCTCCTCTCCTCTCCTCTCCTCTCCTCTCAAGAGCAGAGCTATGCTGACTCAACATAATTAGTTCCCCGGCATAGCGAACGCTGACACAGGTATTTGTGCTCAAACAAATGGCCTATAGCATCTCTGTCCCCCCTCTCTATTCTCCCTCTCTTGCTCTTATTTTTCTTTCTTTCTCCCCTGCTGTCATTTTCTTTTCTTCTTTCTTTTCTGCACATAGTCTCCATCCTGTTTTCTGTCATCTCTCTTTGATTCATGCGAGTCTCACAAAACTGTTTGTGTGCAGAAGGGTCACACAGGCATCTGCATGCGCAAACACACACATCAGTCCACACAGAGGCTGATGAGATGCATCAGTATGGGGTGAAATATAACTGCGATTGGAAAACCTAGTAGCTAGAAACAAATTGCAGTGGCCAGCATGTGTGTGTGTGTGTATTTGTGTGAGTGCAAACCTCCACAACCTTATCAAACGGCTGAACGTAATCTTAGCCAGTTGATATGCAGACATACACGATACTTTGTGCTCCAGGTTTTTCCAGCTTTGGGAAAAGTCATGGCTAAGGATCAAATGTGAGCCAAGTTGTTCTTTGAGTAAGAGAGTTCAGAACCAGGAGATCTAGTCCCAGGTGACGAGCAAGCCTTTAAGACCACGATAACAGAAATTTCTAAAAAATAATAATTTAGCATCAATTGCTGTTTTCACTTCTGTACTACCCAGAGATATTGCCTTGAGGTTCTGTGGGTTGTGCTTTTTTCTTAAACTTTTTAACCGCGGCAGCTTATGTTATTCTTTCCACCACCTCAGTCCTTCTTCTGTTTTGTTTTGTTTTTTTACAAACAAACACAAAATATGTCCTGTGGACCAGAGGATTCTGCCAAAGAAAGACATAAAATAGAGAAGCTTTCATGAACTGGCTACAGGCCTAACTAAGAAGTAACTGCCAGTAAGAGTACTCCCACACATAAGTTAATCACATGTTCGACAATACACTGGAAAAGACGCGTTCCACTGACCTGTTGAGGTAGACTCGTTTCTCTGTGAACTGCCCTTGGCCGTGCGCGGGGTCTTCATACGGCTCATTCTGGACGACCTCCACCCCTTCCCCTCGATCACTCTGCTCGTGGCTGTGTTTACTGATCATGTACAGCTGCCCAATCCGGTACTGGAAGATAAAAGACAGGATAAGTTCACATACTATTGTCTGACAGCAACTGCTTTAGGAAACTTAGACAGTGTAACCTAGAAACAGTAGTACATAGTGTAACAGGCTCGGGACATTCTGCAGTCAAAGATTTACAGATATGTTAACAGCCAAAATGCTCATAGAGCAAGACAAGTGTCGAGGAAACAATCTCATCACAAGGTCCATTCAGTAGCTGTTCTGGAGCTCATGTGGTCTTGTCATGGAATTGTAGATTTCCAATTTTTTTTTCAGAGCTACTGATGAAATGTGATTTGATCGAAGCTCTAGAACTGCTACTAAATGGCCTTTGTGGTGAGATTGTTTTCCCAACTGCTGCTGTGTCAGAATATAAATGGCACAGTCAGACTGTCTTTAATCCTAAATAAAACTGCAGGGTTCAGTACTAACTTCTAGTTCAACTAGTTCAACTGTGCTTCTTTTTTTATTTCTGCCCCCAAGTCCGACAGAAAGTGGGAGGCTACTCGTCAACAAGGTAAAAAGCAGATGTTTGGGTGAGTTTGACATGAATTGCCTTTCTGCTTGGTCCTGAGTCAACACTCGTTCTTTACTTATTGCCTTACTGTCCTGACTTAGTTGAGAAAAAGGTCAGAAAACAAAGCAAAGTCATGTCAGCTTCTGCAGCAATAATGCTTCTTCAGTAAAAGGCCAGACTTACAGCTGGGTTCTGGCTTCTGTTTTAATGAACATGACACTGTGGCATTTGTACACATGGGAGCGTGTTCAGTTAATTAAATACTCTGGCCATGCAATAACAGCTTTTAGTTTTAGATGCCCTGCAGCATGTTCACTTTATTCAAGCAATAAACTGTGGATTGACTGACTGGAGGTAGCACTTCTGCCTGCTTTTGATCTTTAATCTTCATATTCTAAATCCAAAGCTTCTGTTGCTGACAAAAGAACCAGAAAGGAGTCAGAAAGATATGGAAATGAATGAGTGATTTCAAAGAGGGAGGAAAGGAGCTGACTTGAGAGTGAGAGACCGAGGAGCATCAAAGGAGGGCAACTTGAGGACTTTTAATGAGAAGGAGGGGCCGAAATTAAATCAAAGACAGAGAAAAGGGAAACAAATGGACATTTTTGACAATAAATTGTACGTAAGAGAGGAAGAAGATGAGAAAAATGAGGCGTAAATGGCAAGGAAGAGGTTTTGATGATGGCCAGAGATGCTCATAATCCTTTTATCTGTTACAGGCTGTGAACAAGTGAAACGGCACTGTTTCCTGCTCAGTCACCATGTGCTTTCTCTTCCCTCTGTGCTCCTCTCCTCCACACATGTATTCCAGTTTAAAAAGAATCTCTCATAAGTGAGAGAAGGCCGCTGGTAATGAAGGCCAGCTAAATCAACCGTATTCCCCTGGCTTCCACACTTCTTCTTTCCCTGACCTTTACCTGCCACGGCTGTTGGCTGAGCTGTGAAATGCTGTCAGGGGAAAATGTAAGGTGCTCACCCAAAATAGCTCTCATGGGGTGGGGTTGCTCCAAACGGTGTCAGCACCTAGCTGCTGTTGCAAATCTCTGTTGGACACGCATATTTTACAGGTACGTGCTAAAATAAATGAGACAATTATGTAAAGCCCCGCAGGTCCTTAGACCAAGCCTAGTGGAAGGATGCAAAACCAAGCAGCTTTAACAGACACTATCTTGGGGGATTTGCATAGTTAGTGCATCTGTGGCTTCCAGAAAGCCAGTTTTAACACTTGCATGACATTGTTTGATGCTTCATGAAATTCAATAGAATAAACATGCAAAACATGCATAGAAGGCTGACTACTATATGTTAAGATCCTTTCCATGCAATATAATATGCATAGTATGTTTAATACTGTACAGAATTAACTAATACAGTAGTCTGGTGAGAAAACAAAACATTTCCAATCATCTTTCCTGAATATTTACCACACAAGTGAATCCCCCGTATCAAACAAGTCTCAGTGTCCTATCGAGGTGTGGTGACGGTCATTGTTACGCTCAACAGAGCTTTCAGTGGCCAATTGTGCCCCATAGACGAGAGTGTAATCATCTGAAAAATAGACACTCCCACCAGAGTAAAGAGGCTTTAACATGGACATGGCTGATGAATTAGAATAGCTTCTGATTAATTCTGTTTAATTTAAGTACGGTGCATCTTTTTTGTATTTCATACACTCTTTTCTGGTTGGTTTTGCCATTTAATGAAAGGAAGATTCCACAGCTGGGTCAGATAATATTTGAAAATACTTTTCCTGGACTGTCTTGATACAGTAAACACCAACCAAACGGTAGTCCATTTAAGATAAACAACAGGAATGATTTCACCCAGATGTGACATCCACGCGCATGTATTCGAAACACTTGCAAATGCAAACCTACAGCACGTAGACACACGGATGTCCACACAAACACAGCATTATGTACATTGACTCTCTCACAACATAGCAACCACTCATCAATGTAGTGCTCTTGGATAGTGGATACCAAAGTCAACCTGATAAAAATGTGTTTCCTACACATACATTCCTCAACTATACATCACCAAACTTACACCTCATTATGTACACAATCTACGCGTTAAAGGTCACAAACCCAGCGGCCGCACCTTGGCTTTGTGTCCTCTGTGGTACTGCAGACTAGTTTCACTGTGAAACTTTGAAAGGGCAGCAGCGCAATGACTCACTTCCGCTGTATCTGTTCACTCCACGGCCCCCACTCTCACAACAAGGGTATACGTGTAAGATTGTGGTGTCAGAAAAGGACACACACTTAACAAAAAACACACACAATACCATGGTCTAAAGAAATTTGTCTGAGCACAAAATTCCCTGCCTACAAAGCCCGACGCAGCAGCAGGTTATGATCAGAGACGAACAGTTATTAAGACACACAGTGTTTGGCTAACCTCTGCCACAGCGAGGAACGTATTATATAAAAATGTTTTCCTTTTCTTTTTTTGGCATTTTTTCCACTGTGCAGCATGTTCTGCAGGTATCTACTGATGTATATTGATTACACAGTAACAGTAATGAAGACCCACAGTGACCAAAGACAAATCACTGAAAGTTTGCTTTGGCTTTCAGCTAAAGCCAAAACAATTAGTCGATTAATTGATTAGTCAATCAACAGTAAATATATCAATTTAGCGATTACTTGTCATTTGTCATTATTCAAGCAAATATGCCAAACACTTGATGGTTCTAGCTTCTCAAGTGAGGGGATTTACTGCTTTTTGTGTTTAGGATGGTTGACCAGACAGAACAGCAATTTTAAGACATACTGTAAGCTTAGACTCTCGGAAATCACATGTTAATTATTATTATTATTATTATTCATTACTTTTTAAAGTTGATATTGCAAACTTGTTAGCAAACAGTTGCCTATTTACACATTCAAGTAATATGTAGCAGCAGTAGCATTGATTTGGAGTCCAATATTCACTCTTCTTTTATCTCTGTTTGTGGTCTCAACCAACTCCTGAGGGAAATATCTTGCTCTTTAGTTACTAAATGTTCCACTATGGTCATGCAGCTAATTGCTAACTTTGTCTGTTTGCCCTTTGGTGCCTGGCAACAAGTGCACAGGGGAGTTTTTTTGGCACTTTTTCCATGAAAACAGTATAGAAAACCAAAACGATGAGCTGAAAGACACTATAAAGCCTCGTAGGGAACTGCAGAGTCAGGTGATAATTCTCTGTGGGTTCATTCATCACTACAAGTAACCCCTTTCACATACAAGTAGTCATGCCATCCATTGTTAAAACAAAATTATTAATTATAGACGCTTTAACAGCCACTTGCGCTTACAATTTCCTAAACCAACTTGAGCAGCAGTGAAGCAGAACCAACCAGCCACTAAAAAGTTCAGTAAGTGCAGTGTAGCAGAGGGCTGTCATGTTGCAAGATTATGAAATGCATCAACCAAAGTACATTTTCGGCACTCACAGCACAACTAAAGGACATTTTGAGCGTTGGCAGGATCAGCCCTGAAATGACCCATACACAGTGTAAGGTTCTGTACAGCACAGCCAGTACTGCAGTTCTGAATTTAATGACCAATCTTCATGTGTTATCTAACACTGACACAGGGGTGCATCTATTTAATAAAAAAAAAGGTTTTGTTGGTGTTTTACTGATTAGAGTAGTGTTAAATACAGTCTGCCAGTAATGTGTTTACTTTTGAGACGGCTCAGAGTTAGTCACAATAAATTAATTATAGGGAATGTCAAGAAGATCAGCACTGAAAATGTACACGCTTTCAAATATGTATGAATCCAAACATGGTGGAGCTGTATTAGTAACGCTTATGTAATTCAGTGTTTAAAATGAAAAAAGCCCTCTGCCCATTTGTGTGTTAATTTATTAATGCCGCACACATGAGGTGACGTCATTACATTACCTCTCTTATCCCTTATATAGTATACAGTAACAGCCAGGACAAATTACATAACATGTTCTTTTTGCATCACCGTCCGTCGATTCAGTCTCCTCTCTCCTAGACCTCAGCCACATCAGCTCCATTAATAAAAGTTCACCTTTTCATTGAAGTCTCGAAAGCAAAGGCAGCGTTTCTAAAAACAGCTCTGGGGGCTGTGGTGAGTGCGAGCCTGCCAGGTTAAGAGCTACTGTAAATAATGCAGACGCTCTCTACATCCCTCTCCTTCACTGCCACATACAAAATGAGGGAGGTGAGTGGTGTGGATTGAAAGACACCGAGGCAGAGGACAAGCACAGGGGGGAATTAAAAAGGAGGACAAGGGAGCAGAAGGGAGTTTTTTGTGAGTCCTTTGCTCATGGGTGAGGACGAAGTTGCAGAAAAGAGAGAGAGGTACAGACGGAGAGAAATAAAGGCTTGAGACAGGGTTACAGAGGCAGTTAAGTGTGACATCAGCCTAATTTAATGTCCTTTTATCAGAGAGATGTCCTTTTCCATTCACTTCGTCATCTATGAGCTGTGGCGGTCATGAACTTCTAAAAATATCAAGGACGTGCATACATTATCATGGCCTCTTAAGAAGGCCGGTAACATTATTTCAAATGTTTGAGGACACCCTGGTGAATGTGCTCGACAGCGAACAAGCCAAATACAGGCCACTCCATATTAGGGAAGGTTTGCACAACAACAAATAAAAGCTTGTACTGGCTGGTTGAATAGCCCTGTTATTTTCTCCCAGTTGAAGCAAAACAGGCAATCACTTCAGAGAACGCTGCAGCGCTGAAGTACTACTCACTCTGTCTCTTGTCTGGAATCTTCACAGCGTGATCGATCATTTAGCTACATGACGCAGCCAGCACAAAGAGGCCAGTGCTTGCCTCGTCTTTATTCGATTTGTCTGATGACAAGGCACTCTGGTTGGTTGTTGCTCATTAATCAATGCCAATAAACTAGAGTGTGTTGTCATCATCACCCCCTATTACAGGGTTCTGGTCTAGGTTGTTGAAACCCAAATCCACAAATTGAGAGGGTTGCGTTCTGACAGGTGTGAAACCTACCACTGTGTTCTGCTGGAGCGTCTCTACCCGCAACCAGGATTTAATCGTGTGAGCCATTGATTTTAAAATCTTAGCGTGTGATCACAAACACGAATGAATGGAACCACCGTGTAAAAGACTGGTTTGTTGCATATGTGCCCTTTGTGTGCCTTCTATTTATCAGCTGTATTTGTGCAATGTTAATACACCAACTCACTAGTTGCTGTTATGACAGGTTAGACATTTTCAGGATGATCCTGGACAGAGACCTGCATAAAGACCTTTTCCCCAAAACTACAGAACTGCATAAGTTGCTATATCAGAAAAGAAAATCATAAAATCGAATAAACGTTGCCAAACCTCTCAGTAAATTGGCTATGATGATGATAAGGTGAGCAGATTTTTTCCATGTGGAGGAAGGCGGACTATCTTTGCATGACTCATACAACAGGTCTGGACCCTCATGAATTTTGTTCGTATCGCAGAGAAAATTCTAAATATCTCTAGATAGTTTTCAATCAAATAAATGAATACAATCACCGATGTGCGTTATTAACCATAAATCACTGGGAGATTCTTGTTTTTCAAAACCTTCTAACACATATTTCCATTCAGCATGTCTGGGACTCCCCCTTTGAAAAACATAACAATACACTCAATCAGTTGTGTCTGACATTATTTAAATTATTCACACTTCCATCATTTTTCAATTTTTCAATCCAGTTCATTTTCATCTCATTTATTTCTGCCCACCTGAAGTGTTTCTATGTAATAGCCTTGCCCAACCAGTGAGAAAGTGCTTAATTCACTGCAATCTCAAAACCTTGATTCCTTTCATCAACAACAAAAAGAAAAGAGAAAAAACGGTGTACTACTGCTCACATTTCTAAGGGCTTAAAAAGGTCTAGACTAGTTGTCAGACAGCCAGACGTACCGCTGCCCTGGAGAAACACAATATGAATAAACAACATTGCAGCGTTAAGCTGTATCAATCAATATGTGGTCTATCTGAACTCCCTCAGCATTTCTGTGCAGTCGATAATGCTACAGCACCATCATCAAGAAAGTGGAGTAAGGGGGTGAATGAGGAGGTGGCATCATTGCATGGTCAGTATAGCCACAGTAGTGTTGTTGAGGGGAACGAGAATGGAGAAAAAAGGAGGAAAAGAGAAAAAGGAGCAAAAAAATAAGTTGATAAAACAGTGGAAGAAGGTTAAGAAATGGAGAATCAGCAGATAGGGAAGATAGTACAGGAGGAAGACAGGAGGAAGAAAAGAAACAACAGAAAGGGAGAGGACGAGTTATGATTAGCAGGCTGCACATCGCTGTATATCACTACATTTCAAGGCCTCAGTGCACAAGGGATGGGGAGAGGGAACTCAAATGAATGAGAGCAATAAACCAAGACAAGCGAGAATGGATAGAGGAAAGAGTAGAATCATTTTCTGTCCACTGAAAGATGATCTCCCTCATTACTCTGCGCGACAGCATCGCTCGTCAAAGACACGGAGGCCTCAAGTACTCTGGCTTCAGTGGCACACTCAGACAAACAAACCCGGTGATGGCAGCATTTCAATTTGGCTTTTGATTGCATGCGGAAGTGGGACCTTGAATGGGAGAAACAGGTAAGTAAGGATAAAACATTGTCTTTTTTTCATTGTACACTTGGTATTTTGTTGGCCAGCATAGTACCGCTTCCATTTTGGACATCTTGCAAAGACTTGGCAGATATGAATAATCCGCTGGATATTATAATGATGTCAAACTGCCATCATCAGTGGTAACATCACAAATCGACATTTCTGAGAGNTGTGACAAGTTTAGTTATTGTTCAGAATAAGAGCGCCTTTCATTATGACTAAAGATTCCCAAATTTACTGACCCTTACTATGTAATCACACACGCTACAAACAAAACTAACCATTCCACCTGATTACAACCTTGATTTTATTAGTGATGAGTTAAAAAATGCTCATATCAACAGGCTTGATTGCTCCGATAGGACTTCCATTAAGGGAGGTGATTTGTTAAGGGTAATCAACCTATCCCGCTTATGCAGGAACTGTTGAAGACATTTAATATAAGTTGAAATCGTATGTACATTTTACTGAGAAAAGCTATTAACGTGAATTATTAAATTAAGCCAGATGTTTTACTAGCCCAAAATGCACTTTGCTTTCACAAACACAGCTAATTGGTTAATTTGACTGAGTGCAAATTATGTTTTACAGGTGAGACTGAAATTTGCATTTACAAATGAGGCACATTGTGAGCTACCATGGACTGAGTAAGACCTGTACCAAGAATGGTTAGTTCAAAATGGAAATATGTAGCCTTCATAAGCATAAGGTTCCCATCAGAAGGAGGCAGTGATGCCTCAAGGAACTGGCTAGATTTTGCCAAATAAATAAAAGAAGACGTTCATTGACACAAGATCATTAATCTCTATTAGGTTTGTATTATTATATTCCAGAAGACAAAAATAAAAATACATGACCTTCTGCTTACATAAGTCCTCAACTTCTGAACAACAAAAGTATCAGTGAGGACATAATTAACCTCCAGTCAAACAGAATTGCTCCTCAGCCGCCAGGTCAGCACAACTCTCTATTTGAATGTCAATGTGAACTATTAGCTGCACTAATAGCTCTGCTAATCACTGTGTTCCACTTGTAGAGGACCATTTTAACGCCCTCCAGGAGCACCACGGCTGCCCAAAAGAGAGACCGTTTTGTGCTTGGCAGGTACTGAAACACCGACAACTTATAAGAGCATAAGAGAAAATAAACCTTTCTTGCCGCAGAGCTCATGCGATCTTAATTGCTCAGTTTCCGCCTGAAACAGTGAAATAGCTATGGAGATGACAGCGAAAGCATTAAAAATAATCCTCTGCTCACAGCTTGTATAAATGAGCTCAGTGTGCTTTCCTTGGTTACCGAGTGAATGAGTCTGTGTGGGAAGCACGTGTGTACATAGTGCTATTATGATCACATGCTGGGGACCTGTGGTAACGCAAGCAGAAAGGCGGGCTATTGTTTTATTAATAGCAAGTTTAAAAACATCACCTTTTTCTTCTAGAGGACAACACACCTACTGGCATGCAGCCCAAACAGAAAGAGTGTTGGACCTTTGATATAAACACCAGACCCCTTCTTTCCCATTACTCTTGTGGATCAAGGCTCGGACCGGTCAAAAAAGACAAAACAAAAACAGACTGTCTTTCTGTTCCAGCAACTTTTTGTCTTTCTGTGTTGCAGATACTCTTTACTTTTTATAGCTGGTATTTGGGTCTTAAAGTTGGTGGAGTTGGTGCTGCTATCAATATTTGAGCATTATTCATTCATACATTAAACTGTATAGGCATTTTGTTTGCCTACTATGTTGTTTGTAGCCATTGAAGATGCATTCGGAAGTGCCTTTCTGAGATGTCTCTCATTATAAATTTTAGTCCCAATGTCTCTAAAAAAAAAAAAGTCGCAAAATACAAATAAATGGCCACAGTCTAGATTGCTGTAAAAGTTATTTATCTGTTACTGCCATAGCAATAGTAGCTATAGCTCATATGTCTCCTATAGCAACTAGCTGTACTGTACTACTATATACTGTAGCTATACCTATAAGCATAAGTAGAAACAAGCAGCACTGGTATAAACAAAATTGTAACAGCGCTCATCCCTAGTTGGCAAAAGAACTCTGAATGAGCGCCTCCTGCCCTTTTCTACCTGAAGACAGAATACTGCCACATCAAAGTAGTAAGATAACGTACATTTTATCAACCTGGGTGTGATCTAGATGTCACGGGGCCAGGATTGATGCTTGGGCAGGTTGTAGCTCCCATTAACAAAAACAAATGATTAAATAAAATTCTGGGGGAATCTTGAACATCAAATAATAGGAAAAAGCCTGGTGCTTTATTACTTCTCTCAACTCATCAGCTCTTCCCCCTCCCACCCCCACAAACACTCAGCCCTTCATACTGATGGATGGCTGCATTAGCAGGGCAATAGTGACTTGAGTAATGGAGGGAGGTGGTGGGAATGTGGACAGAGGTGCAATATTAGAGCAGACGGAGTCAACCGATATCAGGAAACGAGGGGGAACGTGAGAAAAATAAAGCCTCTTTCACTGCTGGAAGCCACCAACATTTCTTGATGATTATAATCAATTTTTCTGCATTCAATCATAGGTTATTCAGTTTGTAAAAATTCAGTTTTAATTCTGATTCCACATGACCGGTGACTCGGTGGCCTTGCTGGCTACATGAAATGGTAATTTGTTCAAACATCCTAACCATTTGTTGCTTTACCCAGGAACGTTGTTAATTTCTACCCCCTAAGACGCATCTACAGTAGCTCTACAGTAACTAGATTCTGTGCCAACAAGCTGCCAGAATGTCTTGCGTAAAAATCAGCCCCTGGTCCACTCACTTTTTATGCCGAAATTCACAATACACTCACATTCAACACACCCAGTCACTCACTAATTCCTCCTTAAACATGTCTGTTGTCATGTGACAGTGCACATTTAGAATGGGTTTTTAAACAGTTCATTTCTCTTAAGAAGTAGTAGAATTATCTCAACCCACACTTAATCCTTCAGTTTATCTGAAATATTCAAAATCCCTACATTTAAGATACACAGCATTCACTGGACAGACGATATACACCTAGAAAATGCATATTTGAAAAAAACAAAACAAAAAAAACTTTAATCTACCTCAGCTCTATAAGGTGTGTAGCTACATTTACACTGGTTCGCAGCCTTTCCTACCATCTATTACACACACACACACACACACACACACACACACACACACACACACACACTTAAATGCA
This sequence comes from Oplegnathus fasciatus, assembly GCA_003416845.1. NCBI lineage: Eukaryota > Metazoa > Chordata > Actinopteri > Centrarchiformes > Oplegnathidae > Oplegnathus > Oplegnathus fasciatus. The sequence goes on from NTHP01000299.1 coordinate 458,513, forward strand.
TACATACACAATCCCATACTGCTGGCACAGCTATGGCCCCCTCACTTTGCAGTTTCATTACCTACGATGGCAAAAGCACTCACACACACATGCAATCTTCTTCCCCCGTTCTGTGCACATTTAATCAACTGGTCGTCAGTGTGCGGTGCACTAGGCTGCTCTCTCCAGATAAGATTATCCTTCAGCTGTAGGCCTGACAGTCAATAGGTGGACCAGGAGTGTAATTAGTGCGTGTGCGTATGGAAGCAAGAGAGAGTAGAGAGAAAGGGCAAATGAACAAGACAACAAAAAGATGGTAAAGATAGTGATTGAGTTAGTGAGAGAGAAAAAGACGAAGACAAGTTATCGGTGTTGCCCAGCCTGTACAATCTGAGCACCATAAGCACAAGGAAGCAATATGCAGGACAGAGAAACATCTGCAGTTCATCTCTGTCCTATCCTCATGTTTCTCCCACCTTTCCTGCTGCTTCTCCTCTGTGCACACAGAGTAGGGTGAGGGGGGGATTTCAAATTTGTATGAGAAAAAGAAACCACTGTATGTGTTTGTCAGCGAAAGACTGGTTGTCTGTGCTTGCGCTTGCTTATAAAAAACAAGTGCACAAGAGGTTTAACTGAGAGGGTGATGACAAGGTCTGCTGGAAGATGAGAGACAGTCAAACTGTGATAGGAATTATGAAATAAAAGTTTTCTAATGTGCTTCCCGGCTCTTGCCCATCAAAGCAAGTTTGCTGTGCAAGATTTGTTCTTTTCACCAGTGTTTTTTTTGTCGAAGCCAACCTGTTATTTTGGGTAAGGTTTTCTGTATATGCAGAAGTCAAGTTGTGGTAACTTATCTAACTCCTACACAGGAAGCCAACTGCACACACTACAATATTCATCTGTTCAATGTGACTAAGACGCATCCTTTTGGTTTGGACTGATGCTCAACAGAGAACTAGCAACTGTTCAGTACAGACCAATAACACAACGTAATCCATTAGTTTTTATGCAGCAATATGGATTCTGACCATTAATTTGGGGTCACCTGGCGAAACTGAGAAATAATCAATGTTATACCATTAGTGAGAAGTAACATTCCTCTATGTGTGGAAACAAGAGCAAGTCTACAGCCATGCTAGCTGCTCTGCGAGGCTGTACTGAGGCAAAGTGGTGCTCTGCTATGCTGTGCTCAACATACTCACAATGACAATAACATGCTGATGTTTAGCGACTAAATCCTACCATATTAACTGGGTTAGTTTTGTGTGTTAGCACAACATTTGCTAATTTGCACTAAAACAAAGTACAGCTGAGGCTGATGTTGATGAATGTTAATAGTTTTGCAGGTATTTTGCCATAAACCAAAGTATTGAACCTGATGATGGCGCTAGATGAAAAGTTAAGGGATCAGCAAAGTTATTATAATCTATTCTGAGATTCTCAAATTTCATGGCAATCCATCCAATAGATGTCGAGACATTTCTCTCACACAACCACAAATGACAGCCTGCTGGTGGTGCCAGATTAAAAGCCAGGGGATCACCAAAGCCAGCAGGATTCATCCTCTGGGAACCATGAATGTCTGTACAAAGTTTCATTGTAATCCGTTCAATAGCAACTGCCATCCCTCACAGCCACATACAGAATCACTTTCCTAAAAATTCTGATATGTTACATCTTTGTAGATATAATAATACTCTGTAAAAATAGAAAATACTGATTCCATTTTGATTACTTGCCAACGTCAATACAAACATGCACAACAAGATTTTAAGGCCAAACAACCACTGAAATATCACATTTAAATGGGAAATATATTTCAAAAACTGATATCTATTGTTGTATATTGATTCTGATGGCTGCTCCGCTGACCTTTAAGTGAAATAAACTGTGCCGAGGTGCCCACCTGTGACTCAACCTGATACCTGTCAGCTTCAAGTTCCTGCTAATGTGGGATAAAGTGCTGGCCAGCTGAGGCATACACCCGGGACGCACGCCTCCCCTCAGACAGAACTATTAATCACCTCAACTATTACTATTCATCATATCATCACACATGCAGACAGGCCTGTGCACACGCAGATGATGCACAGTACACATTTATACATACAAATCCAATGCCAGAGAGAGTTAGATGGATGTTTTCCTGTGACTGAGATGGTCATGAGAACACAAGGAAAAGAAAGTGTTGGAAAGAGAGATGTTTAAGCCTCGACTTAGATAAGCGTGTATTTCATCAAGGATTTTACCAGGTAGAGAAAGTGTTAATAATTGTAAGGCGAACGATCTTCACATTTATCTAAATATCAGTCAGTTGTTAAACTGTGTAAATAAAAAGACTGAAAAGACTCCGATTAATGCATCATTATACCATGGTCATGGAAAATACTTAACTCTGATTGGCCAGGAGTGCGGATTACTTTCAGATAACTGCACTACTCTTACGCAGCATCCAGATCATCACTCTAAACTGGTACGCACAGGTGTGTGGATGCAGGTTGGCAGATATACATGGAGCACAAAAGGTAATCTATTACTGGAAACCTGCTGTCCCAGGAGCTAGAGATGAAGCGTTATAGACATGCCAGACTATTTGGCTGATATTTCCACACTAAAATTCCCCTTAACACTGAATTCAAATGCTGGCTTGCCAGGATAATGTTACCCCTGTCTGGACTGAAAAATGCTCATAACAGCAGAGGAAGTGGAGTCTAATCCCCGGCCTGTATGGAGCTGGGCTGAAACCCAGTTAGCTGTTGGCATTGAGGTGAAGGTCATGGTAGTGTGCTATGAATTGCAGATCGGCGCTCGCAGCTGCTGCAGCCTGTGTGTGTCACAAGAGAGTGGTGTGAAGAGCACTCAGTAACATGCCACCGTGTTGTGTGTGACTGTGTGTGTGTGTGTGTGGCGTTTGGAGCGAGGTGACGGGGGGCAGAACATATGCTCAATGCTCCGTGTGTCATTGGCTTTGTCTTTTCAAAGTGGGCAGATGTACAATACATACATCGACTGTGTGTGTGTGTGTGTGTGTGTGTGTGTGTGTGTGTGTGTGTGTGTGC
>NTHP01000299.1:461643-482779 GCA_003416845.1 Oplegnathus fasciatus
GCACACACACACACACACACACACACACACACACACACACAAAACACTCAACACCTTTTTCCTCACCCACCTCCAGACAGCAGCAGCACTAAAACAATCACTTATCCCCGGAGCTGGTTGTTGTTTTCGCCACCAGCCTGACACAGAACTTGGCACATTTTCTGTCATTTTCACAGTTTGAGTGATTATTTAATTGACTGTATTCATTAACCGATCACTGAGTCTGCATTCAGAACAATTAATTCATGCCGACCCACATCTGCTAAAAAAAGACGGATGTGGAAGCCCTTTGGGAGAAACATGAATGAGGTGAACAGTAGGTCAAAGCAGCCTAATTAATAGCCTGCTGCTATCAAATTGCATGTGGGTTTCGATTTCATTGCTGAAAAGAAAATTAATATCACAGAGTAGTCAAAAGGTAAATTACACTTCTTAACAGCTTTGAGGTTTCAAATTCAGAAAATCATCTCGATGACGAAAACCTCTGGATTTTGACTTTGCTTTATTTAACACACATTTTTATCCCTAATCAGCAGTTTCACCACATTTTGACCTGCTGAACTCAGATTATTGTAACACGCTCTGCCTGAGAGAGACAAATGAGGGGAAGGAGAAGAAGAGGGAAAGCAATCTGTCAGCTGTTCAATGAGATTTCCGTAATTTGGGAGAAATTGGAAGTTGAAAAAACGAGGAAGTGACATAAATTATTTTTATTATGAATATGGAATGATGATAATAACTAGAGGAGTGCAAAGACTAGACTAGAGGAGTGAACACATTCACACGATTCCCCTGCTGTCTTTTGAAACTACTGCCCTTTCAGAAGTTCCATATATCAGTGGTTCCCAACATGAGGGTTGGGACCCCCATAAGGGGCCGCCAGATGACTGACAGGAGAGGGAAGCTGAAAACAACGTTATGTTAATCTTTTCAAGCTTTCCTCTAATCTTTGCTTCCATTATTATTTATTCTTGTGGATTACTGGATCATTTTACATCTTTAGGACTACAAATATGTCAAAACTGGTAGACGTATGCAGCTGGTGATGAGGGGGCGAAGAAAACACTGCTACGATTTCACTAGCCACTGCTATATATCACATATTACAGTGTATTACAAACCTATATATTCATACAGTAATGCACTGAAGAGCAGTTTTACACTGAACTTATCAGGCACAGGTGATAACAAACGACAATATTTTCTAATATTACAATCTTCCTTACGAGAGGTAAGTGCAGCCGTCGCTGTGGGATGGCACAAACTCAGAGGTTGTTACTGGAAATCATCTCATGATGAGAGCTCTCAAATGGACTCATCTTCATTTCATGAAAAGAAAATTTAATTGAAATCTTATTGAAGGGGCGAAGATGATAATGCCTGGTTATGATTTAGGTTCGGGTGCAGGAGGAGGAGTGTGAAAATGGGGAATAGGCTGAAAACTTTTAAGCAGGGCTCCAGCATAAGCAATTTGTGATGGGGCTTGATTTTTAATATCATAGGGAGACGTGAAGCAAAAAAAAAAAGGAGAAGCAGAGGGGGAGCAGAGCCCAGAGCACATTAAAAAGAAAAATGGATACGAGGACAGGGGGAGACAGGAGGTAATATGAAGAGGAAGGCAGGACCCAGCCAAAACAGAGAGAAGGCAAGGAGAGAGGGAGATAATGGAAGAGAGAATAAGTGAGAGGAAAGGCCTGGACCAAGACAAATGACAGGAGTGATGGAGCGAAAAGGAATTTGAAAGACAGACAGCAAGAAAGAAAGAGTGTTAAATGAATGTGGAGAGAATAATAAAGAGAGGCACTCAACATTAAGGTGGCAAACAGAGTGAGAAAGTAAGTATTTTGTGGGGCGAGAATGAGACGGCGAAAAAGAGGAAAGACAGCAAATGATGGAGAGTCAAGGCAGGGAGTGGGAAAGAGTAAGAGAGAGACTAAATAAAGCATGGGGTGGGGGGGGTAACAAGACCGAACTGAACCAAGAAGGCGGAAGAGGATGCAGAGGAAGAGGATGGTTCCTGACTCAGTAGATCCTCCCTCCTTGTCCTCGCTGGCCAACACAGGGACTGTAAATCCCCCACGAAACTTGAGAGGATGTAAACAAACCATTAGCCCTGTTCTACCGGAGGGAAAACCATCCTCCACACACACACACACACACACACACACACACACACACACACACAGGAGCATAGTACACTGACACACATGCAACCAGGTGTGAACGTGCAGACATGCTCACCCTGGTGGTACACACGTGCAAACCAGTGTGCATGCCTGTAAGAGAAAGAACATACAGTACATGCATACACACACACACACACACACACACACACACACACACACACCAAGGACAATGTTAATGCAAGCACTGTGAATACATTCACTTCAACAGATCCGCCCCATCACTGCTACTCTGCCCTTTTTGTAAATGGGATAGAGACCAGTTTTTGGGCGGACACACATTATAAAACCTTCTCATGTCCGGCCACTTCTGGAGTAAATGACTTACAATTTGTCCTGGAACACGGTGGGCCACGGGCTCAGAACACAGAGTATACCCGTCAATCAACAACACAGACACACTGAGCACATCGTTCCCTGCTCCACTCTCCTAAAATGTTTCCAACCGAGTCCCATTTGAGTCATTTACCAGTCTACCAGTGATTTCTTCCCTTTTTTCCATGTTCAACCTCAACACATACGGACTGAGGATCTGCTTGGTGTTTAAAGTTGACTTTTATCTCTTTTATCTTGTTTTTTGCTTTTTACCTTTCTTTTCTTTTGTCTTTTCAATTTCACAAGTGAGGTCACTTTATAATTTCAGTTTCTTTCCTTGTGATGATGAAAAAATGAAAAGCCTGACCGATGCTCATTTTTTGAGGCCGATACAGATATTGATATTTGAGAGTTTAAAAAATTCCCATAAGGACTGCTGAGATTTGTTAGAGAAAACCTTTTTGAAAGAATTGAAAAATAAACTTTTCAGTGTTCTTTGTTGGAAAAACTATGCAATGGTGACACTGTACTGTATATACCGATATATCTGCAATAAGCAAAAATCGGTCTATATATTGGCTGACAACCAATGTTAGGAAAATCAGTACACAAGTAATACAAAGACAGGGTTTGTTTTGGCTTAATTAACTAAGTTAGTAAGTAATCACAGATTGTACTGATTTCCTACCGTGCCAAGAACACTTAGGTTCGACAAAATAGCAAAAAATATGAAATGGACAGATCCAAAAGGAGGATTTTAAATACGAGACTTAAGCCGCAAATATTACTTGGTACACAGTCCATGCACTTACAGTTCCACACAACAATTCTGGTTAGACTCATTATGTCACTCAGGTCCATGTAAATCAATCATCAGTGAGGTGAACAGTGCCATTAGAGACAAATGATAATAGGATAAGTCATTAATAGGATAAGGATGAAAAAATCTGCCTATTGGATTGATTCCTACACTCGTGATATTTGCTAAAACTAGCAGTGCTCCTGTGATATTAAGTTTTGAAAGAGCTTTAGGGTTAAATATATAAAGGAGAAAACTAAACAAGAGTTTTCCCAAAAACTACAACTGTACATTCCAGCCTAACTTTCAAGTGCCTAACATGCTATGATTAACACAGCTCATCTTGAAATCTATGTTGAAATGTGTCTCTTGTGCAATCCACTGACCAACAGAACTCCAAAAGCTGTGATTTATAGGAAGACTGACACTGGCGCCGAGTGGACACCAAATCCCATTAAAGGGCCATAAAGCCTGGTGAAGAGGATGAGGAGGAGGGGAGGCGACTGATCGGAGTGCCCCCGGTGTCATCAGAGTACTCAGGCAGCCCGCTTGCCACGAGCTGAAGGCTTTTATATGCTTTTACGCAGCCAAACACCACTCACTTTGTTCAGTTCTGTCTGCGTCTAAAAGTCTTCTTCTCTCTCCTAACTATAATCGTGTCATCTGTCTCCTATCTGTCTCTTTATTACCTTCTCTTAATATGTCCTTTCACTTTCGCCCTCTCTCATCATATAATCTTCCTTTCACCTCCGTGCCATTCGCCCGGAGCTCTTCGACTTTCAATCTGTCTCACTTTCACACTTTTTTTTCAATGCCAAAACGCTCACTTAATTTTCTCTTCACTGTGACCGCAGATGGAGTCGCGACCATGTCATGAGTAAGGAGAACGTGTCAAAGTCATTTTCGCACATATTATTTTTACTTTTCAGAATTTAGTTTGGACCAAAAATGATGTAATTTTTCCATGCAGCAATTTACAACTCAAGACAAACGTCTGTGGTGTGAACACATACGTGTAGCCACTTAAAGTACTTCCTCTCCCCTATCTCACTGCTCAGAGGTGCTCACACACGTACACAATACACACACCAAGCAGTGTTAGTGCAGAGTGACCACAGCAGGCAGGAAACAGAACGCAACAGCTTGGGGAGCAAAGACTGGAGACCATGCACCACAGTTGCACATTGGCTTGCAAGGCATTTAGTGTCCTTTTCTACCTCATTTTCTCCACTTGAAATATTTCTTACACTTACTGGTCTTCTTGTATTCACCTTCTCCACTCTGTTCACCTGTGGGACTGCGCCAAGCTCTTCAACTTGCCATCATTTAACTAACAAAGAGGTCTATTTTTGAACTTTGAGAGAGCGTCACACCTTTTGTTTCTAGAACTCGCTCTCTGATGGTTTTTAATTAGTGCGAGCAGCAAAAAGCTGTGTGGTGTCAAGTTTTTGTTTTTTTTCCCCCACAGATCTTATCTGGACCACCTGGGTATGTGTTACAAAAGAGCCCATGTGTGACCTATATCTGTTTCATTTGTATATGAACACTCAAACTGAAACAATTATTTATCATCTTCACAATTTGGGGAGACTTTCTAATTCAGTCAAAACGCATCATAACTGAAAAGTTAAAAGAATAGTTCAACATTTTGGGAAATACGCTTTCTTGCCAAGAGTTAGATGAGTAGGTTGATACCACTCTCGTGCCTGTACATGTAGCTGTAAACGTAGCAAATATGAAGCTACCACCAGCAGCCAGTTAGCTTAGCTTAGCATAAAGACTGGAGACAGGGGGAAACGGCTCAACTGGCTCTGTCTAAAGTTCACAAAATTTGGGTTAGGGTTCACAAAATTTGAGTTCTGAGTTTGAAGTCAGAACTCAAATTTTTCACATGTGGCCCTAATGCTCTTCCGTATTTGCGGGACTATTTCTTGGCCGTGCGCAGTCACGGTGACAACAAGACTTTTGAGAATGGTATCGATCTTCTCATCAAACTCCCTGCAAGAAAGCAGATAAACATATTTCCCAAAACTATTCCTTTAAAATAGAGGGAACACTGGGAGTACCTTTTACATTAGCAGGAGTGGTGTGGTGAGCAGTGTGTGTGTGGGCGTGTGTGTGTGTGTGAGGGAGAAATAAAGTCACGACTCCCCTCCTCTTGTGACACTTGTGATAAATAGCTGTCAGAGCAGTTCAAATGCTTACCCAGTGTGCATTGCATGTAAGCCCAGTTATGAGCTTCGAGGTCTCCAAACATATACACAGTGGGGCTTGATTTACAGGCTGCGTACACAGAAATGCACATGCAGGCAGACACACACGCACACACACTCACAGGGGTATTAGGTCTAACAAACTAACAAGATGTTCAATCACAGACACTGTCGCCTTCATTTAACCTACAATTCCATGACAACTGGGAAAACTCCATCTGCTGCTGAAGATCATGCAATATAATCGAAAGCTCCAACAACAGCTGTTAAAGGGACCTTGAGGAGAGATTGTTTTCTAAACTGCTGTTTACAACGTCAAGAATGAACTTTTAATCTCAAACGAAAAAAAACTGCCGTTAAAAGAAAGACGTAACAGCTCCTTAATTCTCACTAAAGAACATCATTACATAGTGGATTTTTTGCTTTTTCTGAAACCAAACATCGAGTTTCAGATTAATAACCGACAAACTTTAAAATGCCAATGAATGCCTGCGTGTTTCTCTGTTGTTCCCTTGGCTGCACATCACTCAGTGTGCTGTGCGCTCACATTAGGCAATTTACGCGTCCTTTGCCGCTGTGCTTTTTCTTCACTTAATTGCTCAGTTGTTGCAGTATAATGCACGTTGAGACTACATTTTCAAAGAGCAGCTCTACAGCGCACCACAATACATCATAGACTACTGGTATAAAGACAGATGTGTGTGTGTGATCTGTACTGAATGGGAAAGATGAATAGAAGAGTAACAAAGAGGCTGTATGTGTGCGTGTGTGTGTGTATCTTTTAGTAAGTGTTTATAAATCTAACGGCTCAGTGTAGGAGTGCAGGTGAATGGTTTATACCGCACAGGGAGGTTGTGAATGGCGGAGTGAGAGAGTGAGTGAACATAACTTAAATGAAAAGGTCAGGATGGGTGAAGGCGGCTTTGATGGGAATCCCCACTGGGGATGTGTGTGTGTGTGTGTGTGTGTGTGTGTGTGTGTGTGTGTGTGGTAGCAGCAGGGCCACTACTGTACTATTTTTAGCCATGCTGGTTGAAGTTTGACTTCATCATCAGGGACTAAGGACAGTCAATGTCCCTGCCACCTCCTCTTTCCTTTCCCTTTGTTCAAAAAGAACAAGGTCTCGGAGACACAAGAAGACACTCCCTCGGCTTCCTTCCTTCCATCTCTTACTCATGACCCAGGCTTTTTTTAGGGTTCAACCTGGTGACTCAAATGTTTGAAAATCACCTTTATTTGTATCAAGACAAATAGTGTGAGTTACTCTAAAGTATAGCTTAAGGAGGGGGCACACATAATGGCTATTACACCATAACTGATCATATTAAGCTGGTTTGAGTTTATTCCACTCTGGGCCAGTTGCTGTTGGCAGTCAGGAGTCAGGATGTTACTCTCTTACCTTTCAGTCTAGCCATTACCAACTGAACCTGATAAGGATATTTATGACATAAATCAGGTCAATAATCAACAATAACATTAATGATGGATTTGTTCCATTTAGGTGTCCCAGTAAGACATGCCAGTGAGGCAGTATACACATAATACCAGAGCCCTGAAACTGGTAAACTTAAATGGAATGATCATAAATCATCATTAATGTTGTTAATTACACCTGAGCTGTTTCTGCTCTTTGCAATTAGTATTTAGACATGCCTCCTACACATGCTCTTCCACATAAGTCTAAAATGTAACAGCAAGATGAACACAGCTGACATTAATTTAATTAATGACGACTTAAAGCTACGACACTTCTGTGAAAAGGTCTTGCTGAAAAGCTGTACTGTTTATACAGTTTATGCTTCTATTTTCCTTTACAGTACAGTTCATGCTTTAATTTTTCACGAGGTTTTCTTGAGATGTCACACCTTCGAATCATGCCACAGGTCCCATCAGTGTCCCAATGCCCATTAACCAAAATCCAAATCAGAGTATAGCAATCAACTGCTTACTACACCAACGGAGGACCAGCTGAGACACAGCCTGATCAGCGCCTAATTGAACCAGCTGTGCAAACACCTGCAGGACAGTGTTACTTTAGGACTGTTGGAGACCACTGCAGTGGCTGACTGCTTTCAGCACCAGTGAGGTGAAAAACAGACTGTCCGTCCCTTTAGAAACAAACTATTGCCTTTAAATGCTGCTGGACAGAAAGTAGCGGTGGGACAGATTCCATAAAACGTGAACACAGCATTAGCTATGGAAAGTCACGGAAAAACAGCTATCCCTCCACCTCTCCTGACCCCTGTGCCTCATTCAATAATAAAAACACACGTGTGCTGACCATACATATACTTCTTCCATTTATGTCTTGCCATTTTCTTCCTCAACCTCCCCGTGTCGGCCCCTCTTACTTTTATCATCCATTGACGTCTATCTCACCCTCTCATGACCTGCGCATTACTGATGCAGTGTACTTGTGAGTGGCATGCTGGGCTATTGCATAATGACAGATCAGATAGTGTTACTGTCCACGGTGGTGTAATTCTACACACACTAATGATTCTCGATGTAACATGACAGCACCGGCCAGTCAACTGAGGTTGATTTCTCACCAGCCGTGCTCACAATCTCTCCTCCAGCATCAAGCACATTATTTTAGCAAAAAGCAGGAGTAGGGAAAAGACCATTTTCACGTTAATAACCTTTTGATTGAGTTTGTTGTTGATGAAGCTCTTAAGAACAACCAAAAACCATGTAAAACCCTAGACTCAAACACTTTGTCAGTATGGTTGAATACAGAACAACACTGACATAATGCTGTATCGATATCCAATAATACACAATTGATTTGTTTGAGGTTGAGAACTTTATGAACCCTGGTGTGAAACAGGCCTGTTTACAACAAAAGGTTTGTCAAATTGACAAGCTGAGGGAAATCAATAGTGTGTTATTGGGACAGCTGAGGCCTAATGGATACTAAGCTTGGGCAATAGCCAGTATGATGTAATATATATTCACATTTTTGAATGAACCCCCACAAGGATTGCCAATAGACATTTCTGGCAGCGGGGAAGATGGGGAGGAGAAATTTATGCCTTTAAAATCTTTACAAATTTAACTGTGGCTGAGGTTATTGTTTCACAAACACTGTAATATTATTTGAATAGATTAATAATTAGGCTACACTATAATTGAATCATTATCAATCCAACAATCGATCAGACTACAAACATCTTTTCACAGTTATGACCACAAGGTATCCTACTTGGACAAAGTCCCTTAAAGAAATAAAAGTAACAAAACGGACTTGAAGGCCAACAAGCCTGAGACCGAGCCCACCGGGAAACAAAATCCAAAGGTCAAAACAGAGGATGATTACAAGTGTACAAAAAAGAAAACACTAAGGAGTCACACGGACACAAGCATCACTCGGCTGATTACGCATCCTTATCGCAGCAAGCAGCAGCTGCATCTAAGCCTAAATTAATTCAGCTGCTCTCCATCACAGGTGGTTTTTCCAGACTCCCATAAGCAGGACAGTGTTAGGTGGTCGCAGGTGTACTGAAGCTGTGTCACGAACAGTAAGTTGTGTGGACACATGGAGATGATTGAGATGCAACCTCGGTAACTAACATCTTAGTGTTCTTGTGATAGGAATCTAATCCCCAAACGCTCCAGTGAGGCTGTTGAGTGAGGAGTAAGACTATGACTCTATTTTCGTAGCAGTGTAAAGACTAGTGCATGAAGCAACTGATATGTTGGTATTTTTCTGACTTTGAAATGCACTTTGCTTGTTGGTTGATAACGCACAAGCCACCAAGACAAGAGGTGCTGATCTTTTGATGAAAACTGACATTTTGACTATGATCATTCTGAGAACAGATGAGAGAGGGCCGGGTAGGTGCCACATTTCCATTCAATGCGCATGGAACACATGAGTGGACATTTAAAACGCAAAATCCACAAACATTATTTCATTTTAAACAGAAAATCATGTGCCTTTGCCAGCGTATTCATAATACCTCATATTTAATATTATTTTCCTACTCTGAGAGGCCGGTCTGGACGTTATTTTCTGATCCCTTTTCGTCATGCATTGCTTCAACTGGCACAGATGTTTAAAAAGGTACGAGACTAGTAATGTGTTTGGCTATGAGGACGACTATTAATCACCACACCCTTCCAATTTATTTTCCGCTTTACTCGACCCTTGAGGCGTACAGTGCTGCACTTCTATAAATGAAAATAGGAGGTATGTTTGGATACGCTTGCAAGGACCTTGCACATCTGACCTGGCTCTGCAAGTATGTGTGGGTGTGAGACCAACAGAAAGATGTCCTGAAGAGCTGAAATCCTTTAAAGGAACGTGCTCTTAGTCTGCCCAAATCCCCAAACTGATTTTATTCAATTAAAAATATTCTTTGCCCTCAAGTGCCTCAAACCACCATCTAACTAACCGTGTTTACTGAGGGGTTGGTCGCCTGCAGTTCATTTTGTTTTACCCTGATCTGGACCACAGCGGAACTTCCCTTTTTTTGTTCATTCTGCAGTCACACTGCCTAGTTAATGTAAGCAAGTGTTTTATAGATAATGTCACATAAACTCACAACCAGCAAATTTATAGGACAGAAATTTGGCAACCTGTCATCCTGGCAGGTTACAGATTTTGGCATCAAAAGGGGAGGTGACTCCAGTTGCTCTAACTTAAACTAAACACAACGGTCTGTCTTGTCTGCATTGTGTCATTTAAATTATCTTGATGTTCATACCAAGTGGGAACAGAAAGAAATAGCTGAGCATCAGTCCAGAGTGCAGTTTACCCTCAGTTTTATTGTGCGAAAGAACTGCTGTCTGCTGCTCATGCCTCAACAGTGGTCTTGTAACACCCATAAAACCCTGCGTTTTGGATTGGATTAGGTTTTACTCTAAATGAATGCACTGCGGTTTTCTTGGATGAGGACTGGGAGTTACATTTCCATGTGCCGTGTTGCCATGAAACGTCACCTGAGTTTAAATGGCACCCGCTATTCCCACTGAACTAAAGCACTAACTGCTCCACAGTTCAAATAAACTGCTACAAAGATTACTGATGTGAACACACTCTGTCAGTTTTACTAGTGCTGATTTAGCTCTTGGAAACAACTGCTGGAAACAATTCTCTTTGGATCTATTCAATCTAATTTTGTGCTTCTACTGTTGGTTAAATGCGCAATGCGTGCTGATCCAAGAGCAGCCCTCTGTGCATTTTATGCTTGTGTAACTTTGTCCAAATGTGTCCCTGATGCCGCATCTATACAGCTATGCAGTCGACCGATAAGGGAAAAATGCCACTGCGCACTTGTTAAGGGAAATTCACTCACACATTCACACGCACACACAGCCACAGTCACAAGGACTTTGTGGTGCTACCAAGGCAACCAAAACACAAGAGCTAATTATAGTTATAGCTGTAGACTCTGGGACACAAACTCATACTCAGGCACACTCACATGGACAAACACACTGAGCAGCCGGGTAATTTATCTTCACTGAGCTGTCAATGAATCCATGTCCTTATGGGTTTTGTCTCATCGGAGATCATGCTTAGGTTAAAATTAACCCTCTTTTCATTAGGAGCACTGTTGAGATGAGTCCAGATAAAAAAATGTTAATGATTCATAAATCAATGTCTGCTAAACAGGAGGAGGTCTGAATCAGAGTTAGGCTGCATTCAGTGAGATTGCCCCCTAATGCAGAATAAGGTCTGGTGACACAGGTGCAACCCTGAGGTGCAACACAGGTGTAACCCCGACAAAGAAATGGCGACGTCACCAGCTGTGGTGGCCAATCAAATGTGTGCAAGCGCACATTCCTGGAATATTACTTTGTAACGTGAACACACTGCATTTCTACCGTTTACCTCATGATCATCTAGACAAAAGATTCAGTACTTGCCACTGTGATAATTTTCCCCCTGTACATTTATTGACAAGTCTTGCCTGTCACCCCACCCAACATTAACCAGCTACGTTTCTCACCGTTGTAAATAATGTTAAAAATCTTCAGCTCAACCTTTTACTGCTTACGGTGGGTTTCAATTAATTAGAGGTGTCATGATACTTCTTCGTGATGTCTTCTGCATCTTTGCTCTTTGTTATTTGCGCCACCACCACAAAATACTATCGAAGCAGTGTTTCTTCTATTAAGAAGCTGAAATAATATAAACATACGTCGAGGCTTTCTGCAGATTTCAGTGTGTGAGGAAGCCTATGTCAAAATATGCTGGAGGATATACAACGCACATTAAACCGCCTAACTGACAAAACAAACAGTACTCTCAGTATCTCACAACAGGCCAGAAAATATTTTAATAATCAAGTATTCCCTTGGGTGCTGCACCAACAATCATACAGCTCTGTGGTTTGTGGTCTGAAGCTCGCCACTGAGAAGAGTGGATAGAAAAGAAGCTGAAAGCAACAATAAAATATATAATTTGCCATTCTGTTGCAAAAAAACAATCCTGCATCTTTTATCAGTTGCAAATCCCTGCGTTCGGCCTCAGTACAGTTACTTGGCCTTTTAAAAGATGAACATTTGCTTACATGTCTTTATTTTCTGCAACTCTCTTTCTCCGTCTTTCATCACCTCATCTCTCTAAAATCTAAATCCATAGATTGACCTTTTCTAGGTACCTTTTTTAACTACTTAATCCATTTCCATCCCTTTATCTTGAGGAATTCCTCCTTTTTTTCCACCCTTTAAACCCTGAGCAGCAACATACACTGTAAAACAACTCCTTTCCACCTGACCTTAACACAATATGCAACTTTTTTTGCCTTGAGGCAGGACGTATATCATTTGTACTCGTCTGCCTCAGTTAGTCAGGTATGCACCCCACCACTTGTCCTCATCCCAGTAAGTTGTCTATCTTGAAACGGTTTCTAGCCTGAGGCTGAGATGACTGACATCTATAAATCCACCACAGGCAATGAAGAAGCAGAAAGGAAACGCTGCCAAGATGTGATTCCCATCTCCAACATCACTAAAAAACCATGTACACTTACATCACTGACGGGCACAGATTAACAGTACGCAGTATATTTACAAATTTCCTATTTAAATTTGCATATTGTAATATGTGCAATGGGTAAATGAGTTTTGCCTGGAGAGAGCAAAAAACTAAATTTTCTATTATTCAACATTCTAGTTGTATTATGCATCAGCTACATCATAAAACAGACAGTCTGTAAACAAGAGAAGTGCTGCCAACATATCATGAAGTTTAAGGGTTAAGACTTCACGGATAAGACTGATGATGGGAAAAATATAGAAATCACACTTTTAGTACTCTTCTAGCAGCGGTTTGAGTAATTATCTACATTAACCACTTTAGTGTGATCACATTTTGATACCGGTGCGTGCTGGTAGATATTGCTGGTTAAAAACACTGTAAGCATAAGCAATCCAGTACACACACACACGCACAAGCAAACTGCACAATGTCTCTCTCTCTCTCTCACACACACACACACACATGCGCACGCACACACACGTCGGTGCTTATAGTAATGAGCTGCTGCATCATGTGCCCTGCAGATGCTTTCCACTACATAGAAAATAAGGGGTAGGGCAAGGAATGTGAAAGTCTTTCTCACATGTACACACACACACACACACACACACACACACACACACACGCACGCACACACACCATTAACCTCTGGCTGCAGTGAGAAAAAAAAAAATCATCTGAAAGAAAAAAAAAGGAATGACGTACTTCACATGACATAGTTGGTTAGCTGGAGGCTCGATGAAACGTAGATGTCAGCATTTCCTACAAGGAAGCAAGTGTGTGTGTGTGTGTGTGTGTCCGTGCGTGTGTGTCTGTGCGTGTGTGAGCGCGCAACGTGCCAAGGCCAACCACTTGGGCTGTAAACACACTTCAGTACCTTGGACAGCTACAGTTTCGTCACAGAGGGAAAGTGGGTGCAGTCATTAATAACCTGTGTTGACACTGCATGAACTTCTTACCTGTATAACAACCATTATTCAAACAACACTCTCCAAACCCAATCAGGTCTTTATCTTTAAACGCTATGTGTGCTTTGCCAAATTTACAGTAGTAAATACAAAACCTGCACAATACCGACAATTACTTAAGAGAGGTAAATCTACAGTATTCCAATGTGCTTAATCTCAAAACATTACAGCCCACACTCTCATGTGTACACACATGCTGGTGGCACAATATGCTATAATACTGCCCATTTCTGCATTACAGAGATGTCAGTTTGATTGCGCTGCTATTATCAGATGACCTCTGAGTTCACTGAAAACCAGCAGGTAATTTGCTCTAGATTTGACATGGCAGACGCATAGTGGATTACAATTGTGGATGGATTGATAATAATTAGAATTACTGAGCCTGCCACTGTGAATTTAATCCTGTTTAAATTGGACTCAAGCCTGACAGTCTCCTGATAGGCTGCAGAGTGCAGCTAAACAGCTGCTGGCAAAAAAAAGAAAAAAAAGAAACGTGAATCCTCTGGCTGCAGAGCGATTGCACATGTGCTGGGTGAGGTGCAGTTATGCAGTTTGAATAACAGATTAAATGAGGAAATGGATTGTAAACTGGAATATGAGTGTGCATAAATGGATATCTTATATTCCCCATTACATGTATCGATATTCAGTATCCTCAAGACCCCAGAATGCAGTGTAGCCATCACACTAATGGTGTTCTCATTTTACTTGTAAAAAGCCCTTCCTCTTGTTATATGTTACTGTTATTTCTCCTTCCATCAAGAAAATTATTGACACACTATCAATGCAAACAATCATTCATTGCAGCCCTCTACAACATAAAGTTCTTTAAAAACCTTTATCACAAACTAAGCCCCAGAATACACTGAACAGCAGAGACTAAAAGAGTGTGTGTGGGGAAGAGAAATCATACACAGTTGTAAAAATAAGCTTCCATCCCGTGCATCTTTGCGAATGTGGGCACAGACTCTGTTTTGTGTGTAAAGAGCAGGAGGTCGCGTAAATATAGGCCTGTACGTATGATAACGCAGGCCATCCTTCTTTAGCTACGCGCTCTTACGCTTTGATGTCCACCGTGGAATTTAACAAGGAAATGTCAGCAGTCATCGGCATTGAGAGAGGAAAAAAAGTGTCTTTGAAGAATTCGTGACAGGTGGGATCTCAGGGAGGCAGTGGGTCAAATGGAGATAAAGTTCACACAGAAGGATAGGCTCAGGCACACGGCAGCACAGTAGAGACGCACAGGGGAACGGCACAATCATGCTCATACATTTTGTTAAACCACTGAAATTTTTTAATGAAAACCATTACTTCCCTAATCTCCATTTATCTGTGAAGAGTTTATGATGGATTAATACAGGAGCAATAACAACCCGACAGACCTACAGTCTTATCCCACCACTTACACCAAGGTTATTGTATTAACCAGGGAAACAGTTCATTAACTAAAACAATATCCAAAATAAAACTAGAGCTGTTTCGGATCTAAATAAAGCTATAAGTGAAAACCAGTACCAATCCCAACGTTATTAAACCAGATGCTGCAGCCAATTGATATGCAACAGGCAAACAACCAATCCTGAATAAATAAGAAAGCCTTTTCTATCCATTCATAAAGCTTCAACCATACGCTCAACACATTGCTGCCAAATGAAGGAATCTCTTTTGTGTTCAGACTAGACTAATTGCAACACGAAAATGAAATATGTGAATAAAGTCACTTTTTTCTTCTCACCATAACTAAGTGAGAGAGGAGAACCACACAGAAAGAAGCAGAGAGAAAAAGGAGCAGAGGATGATCCAACTCGAGTGTTCTTTCTGAAATTTCGCCAGCACCTACACTTCCATGGACAACCAACTGGATCCATTAGAAACTTTTAAGCAGCAAACCCTCTGACCCACTGCCTAGGTAACTGAGTCACAAACACATTAGACAGCACAAACAAGTCAACCAAAGAGTAAGGAATAAAAAGGCCTGAAAACCCAGGAACAGTGGAAGCATAGAAATGAGCTCAGTTGGCACTGTATCAACCAGAGCTTTTCCAAATCGCCCCTCTTTCTTTCTTCTGAAACACAACAGAGCTTTCCGGGAAGCAAAGAATGGACTTGATTTTCTAGGAACTGGCTAATTGGAGGTTGATGGCGATTGCCATGGTAATGGTGATGGGTAAAGGTCAGAGGTGAGGAGAGGTACCGCAAAGCATGTCTGTACATCAAAGTGAGGACGCAGAAAAATGAGATAACAGACGCTACCTTTTTTACATTTTTTCGGACCATTACCTTGAACAGTAATAATCAGAAATAAAAAGAACAGTGGAACACAAAATTACGCACACTACTGCAGGCACACATGCACACAAAGACCTTTCAGCAACCAAATTAATGACAGTCAGCAGGGTATAGTACAGTATGTCAGGAATGTGGAGCAACAAGATAATTTTGTCACGTTAACACACCCCTTCCCTTCCCTGTTTTCCAGATTTCTCAGTTCTGACTGGGCTCATTGTTAGAGGCCTCTACCCTCATAGACCACTCATAGGTAAGCGTTGGTCTGTATGTTTTGGGTTAAACTACATGAATCCCATGATCCCTATTATGTCCAAATCCTCTAGTCCAAGCTTTTTAATCTGGGCCTTCCATGGTAATTTCCATCAAATGTCACAGACATATGATGCTGTGAAAAAAACACAACACAGCACTGATCATGGCTCCCAGAGAGGTCATTCAGTGCGAGATTCAAAGTTAACATTTTAAAACACTGCATCAAAAATCAGCTGAAAACAGCACTGATAGAAAATATGAAATGAATGAACCTGCCAGTTTCTCTCTCGTCATCCATTAGCACCAGAGAAACTTTTAATGGAACAGAGTGGCTTGTAGGCTTCCATTCACAGTAGTGAACTAAAAGTCACACAAAGTGTATCTCCATTATATAACTGACATTTTAAATATCCTTGAAAAATAAAAGGCTCTGTGAATGTCAAAATCAACATTAAGAGGAAAAACTTTTAGTGTTTGGCAGGTTGATATTGATCCCTATTGTATCAGCTCATTGTGGCTATTTTAATGTTTCACATCCAGACAATAACACAGACCAGGACTTGGCAATATTTAAAGTAGTCCTTCCAATATTGGGTCACATTGACATTATGCAGAAAGTTGTCAAAAATATTCTGTGCTAGTGTCTCATTGCCTCTGGGTGTGACCTAAAGACAACTGAGCCTTTGGAGACTTTTAAGTAAGCAAATATATCAGAATTTGAGGAAAAAAGGGAAAAAAACAGAATAAAACCCCACTACTGTACAACTGGCTTGAGGCCTTCTTGGAGTGTAGTAACATGTTGATCTACAGTACCAGCAGATGTGTGTAACTCAGTGATTTGAGTCAGTCAGCCACTGCGTCATGGCAACAGTCTCAGTGTCAGTCACAAGCAATGCTGTGTGCCACTCAAGGCCGTGTGACAGGACAGGCTGCAGGGCTGCAGTATGGCAGGCTGACACAGAGGAAAGTGTGTTATTAAAGTAGTAATGGGCTCTGCTTTACCTCACCACCTGCAGGTAGATCAATAGAGCTCTCCTTATTGAGTGTCCATTGCTGTGGCTCCCTGAGGGGAGGTGACTGTCTGTGAACGGGTGTGAGCGAAAATGAGACAGAGAGACTTTGTGTGTGTGTGTGTGTGTGTGTGTGTCGGATGTTTTATACACATTTCTCTCAGCTGTCTCGGAGGGAAAACTGGTGCAACAAGAATCTCAGACATTTCTGTCAAGGCACAGCGAGACATTGCTGAGTACAGAGCCCCTCTGACATACTGCTGAGCAACAAAAAACTACAAAATCACAAGTCTGCCTCTATCCCCCGTTGACTAGTGTTTCCTCACTGAATCACGGTGGCCACAAAGCCACTGAGACTGCATTAAGACCAAGTAACTCTTACACATTCTCCAAACACTGGGTAGTATAATCATGAATTTCATCCCATTTGTTAGTAAAAAAATGCTATGCTACAAGAAAAAGGCAAATCTTCACACTGAAGGCATATTCACATTTGAGTACAAACAAATAGACTCCTCAAACCTACATTCATCAATATTTTTGGTAATAACATCAAATCAAGAAACTCTGTGTAGTGTGAAAGACGTCACTCAAAGTGCCTGAGTCGTGGAGAATTATCACCCAACTTTTCAGCTTGACAGAACTTTTAGTAAATTGAGTTTATTCATTGAATAGCTTAGTTGCACCACTTTCATCAGTCCCTGTACCCAGCAAAAACGCTCTATACACCAACTGTACTCCCAGTACCAAACAGCAGACGAAATTAAGCTAACATTAAACAAATACTGCGTCTCAATTCGCATACTTCCGTACCTCCACTTGCTATTTGGAGTGCATAAGTGCGTTCACACTCACAAGTGTACTCATAACGGTCAAAAAGTTGAGTGTGGAACGCTGAACACTTCTCACCCTCAGTGGTCGCCATCTTAGCTACGTATAGCGGAAGGAGAGGGACCACCAACCTATGAAAATGGCGGCTGAGGAAGCCGCAGCATTTGCGATTGAAGCAAGTAAAAGTAAAAGCACGTTAATTTTTACTTATTTTTGATAAAATTGAATTGAAGTCAAGTGAGCAGACGAGCCGGCAGATATTTTGGCGCAAGTAAGTACATAGTGTACACAGTGTACTACATGGAAGTGTACTAACGGAAGTTACACAGGACACAGCGAAAGACAAAGTTAAGCTAACGGCAAACAAAGACAAAGTTAAGCTAATGGCAAACAATGTTGTTAAAAGGAGTTAAAAAGGACAGTGCATATTGGGCTTGCATTCCTCAGGTGGCCTGAAACATGACTCCAAATAAATACTAATGTTGTTCCATATCTGCTGGACGTAAAAATAGGCATTAGCATTAGCCACAACATCTTTATAAGGCGGTAGGATGGTAGCAGTGTACCTGTCAGCTAGTGTTGGTGTTTTGCTGCCCCTTATTGGCTGAAAATCTATCAATTCTGACAACTTTGTTGTCACTTTGCTGTATAACCCACCGCAAAGAGTGACATTTCATCCACTGAAGGTATGAGGAACTAACAGTTCTGCTGTGGCATGGCCCATATATATATTACATAGGCTGACAGACAGAGGGAGAGAGAGAAAGAAAAGGGGCGCTGCCAACGGGCAGACAGCCACTGGAATAAATGAATTAAAATGGACTGCAATGGACTTACGCAGCTAAACAGAACTGCATTACAGGTTTGCAGAAACCTGTTTTTTTTTCTGAGGGAGTGTAAGTTGGTTCCTGTGAACCATTTGTCTGTGTGTGTGTCAGAAAGAAAGAGAGGAAAGGAGAGACCAGCAGAGAAAGATGGAGGCTCGAGGTGGTGTGGCCATGAAGGCAGCCAAGACAAGACATTTCAGTCCTTGTAAATCACTTGAGAGACATTTATTACTTAATGGCTGGCTCTCCGTTCAAAGCCAGCGGTAGCCTGGGATCACTTCTACAAAAGGAAACGTTGTTTTAGCCTATCCCAGAACCCCATCTTTCCAGTCTACGTCCACAGTCTACGTCCACAAAACTCCAGGAACATACCTGCACCAGCCAGTGTCTTGGGATTTCCAGCTGTCTCTCTTTTGTTTGGTCAACAAGCATAAAGAACCTGACTCATCAAGCCACTTTGATTCTTCAGCAGCCAAAATGTCAAACAAACAGCAGCTGGTAAAGTATGCCGATTGAGTAAAAAGGCTTCTGTCTGAATGTCCTTGACCTTCTGTCTGTCTGTGTTTCTGCGGCTGAGGGAAAACTAACTGTGTTTCCATTACAGTGTTGCTAACAGGGACCATTGATCCAAGGCCAAACACACACAGCAGAAAGGAGGCAGAACATAAGAAAACACACAGGTGAGAAGTCAAAACAAGGAGCTGGAGCAGACTGAACACGTGGAATATGGACACTCAGGCATACACACTTTGCATTTGTGAATGAATAATGTTCAGTTTTGAAAAGAACCTGGTGATGATTTTCACTAAACACAACACAGCAAACTGTGGCCTACAAACCTCTGTATATCTACAAACAACCTCCAAAATATGGGTATGGCATGCCGTCTCTGTTTGGGCTAAAACAAAAAGGCAGTGATGTGAAAGGAAAGAATTTTTTACCACAAACACAAAGTGCAATTTCCCTCATTTTGCCTCGACTTTCCTGGACGGTAAACAACCCAACAGACACCAAGACTCCAGTGTGTATACGTGAATGTTTGACAGTGGGATTTCTTGTGGTGGGAGGAAAAGGTTTGTTGCATGATGTGCAAGAATGATGTTTATATGAGGTTTTGAACAAGGCTGGTCACAAGGTCAAATTTAGCAATGCGTGCTACAATATTTCATGGCATCATCGTGAGGTCTATGACACCATTTCGCCAACTCTGGAGAGAGTTCATTTCATTGGTGCAACTGGGAAAAAACAATTACAAGTTAACAAGTTTATCCTAAAATAACTTCTCCAATCATTTATATATAATATTTGAAGTCAGTCATTTAGGTCACTTTATTAGTTGATATTGTCCAAATGTTTGGAGTGAATAAATAAAAACAAAATGGTGCTCCTTCTCTCACTCACACATATACACACAAAGGCTTTACACCACTAAAGGCAGCTACATGTATGTGCCTGCACCAATGCGTGCCCATAACTGATTTTCCATGACGCTGAACCAATCTGCTGCTTCATAAATCTAATCGTAAATTTAAACAGAGCATCAAAGCCTCATAGCCTCTCTTTTAGTTTTACGCTGCTCGACTGCAGCCTAATAACCACAAACAAGCCACACATAAACAATTACTGCCGAAGCCGTGCGTCTTATCGCTCCAATCTTCATTTGTGTTTTTGTGTAATGAACATGAGCTACTGATGTGGCGAATAGAAACCTCTCAAGTCTTTTAGCAGACCCAAAGCCAAACCTTATTATGGCTACAGCTTGATATCACTGTTCGGAACTTCTCAGAATCACTTCCCTTTTCTCAAAAGTAGAAGAGTTGGTACTTTTTCACAAAAAAACAACACAACTATACATTGGATATTTTATCCAACTGCTTTTCCAGCTTTCCGTGCATACCAACATTCCTAGGGTAGAAACGTACTCCACATGTACTGTGTTATATTCTGTATTTGAGGCCAACTTTCTTTTTTGGCACCACCTCTGCTTTCTACAAATTACTTCCTCCCAGCTGTCAATGTTGTCAGAACGGCTGTAAGCCATTTCTTCCCCCCCTCCATCTTTCTTCCTCCTCCTGAATTCCTCTCTTCCTTCATGCTTTCCTTCTCCGCATGTCTTCACTCGGAGCAGTGAAGCCACCCAGTGAAGGAAGGGGGGGGGAGGTAAACAAACAGAGAGGGGAGCTTGACGTCCAGCCTCAGCATACGGTTCAGCCCTCTGGACCGGTTCCCATTTCCCTGACCGGCTGCTTGCGTCATCCATCTGCAAACATGCAGCAAATGTGCTTTTCACACACACACCCATGACTAAGGTCAATCCCAGAAACAGATAATAGGAAGTTTATGCACAATGACAGCCACAAGGTTAATACTACTCCATCCAGCTGACCACGTAATGTTATCTAGGCATGCAAGTTGGTCAGAAAACTCCAACTGCTCAATGAGTGCAGCAGCAAA
Organism: Oplegnathus fasciatus; assembly: GCA_003416845.1. Lineage (NCBI taxonomy): Eukaryota > Metazoa > Chordata > Actinopteri > Centrarchiformes > Oplegnathidae > Oplegnathus > Oplegnathus fasciatus. The sequence goes on from NTHP01000299.1 coordinate 482,779, forward strand.
G
>NTHP01000299.1:483724-496409 GCA_003416845.1 Oplegnathus fasciatus
CAAAGATTAAAAGATCACTACTGCAGATTTACTACACCATAACTCCATCAGATAAATAGCAAAATACTTCACTGTGATGCCATTAACTTTACAGTTAGTGTTCAATTCCCTAATGTTTTTACACTTTGGATTCACTGCATAATGCGCTGATAAGCCCCAGACGGAGTGCCTAGCATGATCAACTTCACAGCAACAGCAAAACAAGGGAATGCAAAAGGTCCTCTATTAAGGCCTCTTGAGTGAGACTTTCAGAAATATGCACCTCGGTCCAGTTTTGCCTCCCACTGACGTCAAAGCCCTATTAAGGCCAAATCAGCCCAGCAGCAATGCCTCTCTTCCCCCTTTATTTCGAGGAAATCACTCAGCTTTTTCCAAAATATCTGCACTGTTGATTCTTGGCCGGTGTGTGTGAGTGTGTGGATCGGGATGCGTGTGTGTGTGTGTGTGTGTGTGGCTGTGTGTGTGTGGCTGTGTGCGATGACATCACTAGGGGAGCAGAGGGGAAGGAAGTTGGAAGGAGAAAATGTTTGGAGTTAGACGGAGACAAGACAGAGCCATATCTTATTAATTACCCAGCAAAACATTCCTGCCTTGGAGAAAGGTTAAATGCTGGCTTGGCTCAGTTTTAGTACAGTTTTGTTCTTAGTTTTCATTTCTCTGTCACACTGATAGAGTCCCCACTGTATTGTGTATTATATTCTAACCTATCAAATCCACATGAACTTCAGAACATCAGCATCCTTATCATAAACAAAAGAGGCCATCACTTTGATAATAGCAGCCTATAACGTATGTTACATTTTACATTGTGGCCCAGGAGGTCAGATTCAGCAGTTCCTCTCAAGTACAGCTAAAACAAGTTTCTCACAGCTAACGGAGACAGAGCAAGACACAAACCTCGGAAAAAGTTACTTGTTCATCCTCTTCTGGAAAACTACAGACACCAGGGAGGCAAGGCCGTGTATCATCAACCTCTTTTACAACAATAAGGGCAGAGTTACACTTATGACAGCAAGTGTAGCTCATTAGCTAGTGACGTAGTAGTAGCTAACAAGATAACTTGCTACTTTCTGGTACTGAAACTATGAGACCTTTCCTGAACAGCAGCCACAAGAGACAATTACAGGATAATGGTAAATGGTAAAATGAGCGACAGCTTTAATGGACATAGTCTTTTATTTTTAGACATGATTGTATTGATCGTTACTTAGTCATTTTTGTGTTGAGTAACTATTCTAAGGTTTATTACATTAATCACAGTTTATTTGTAATGATATATTGATGTTTTAAACTACTGGGTTTCTTGAGTGAGCTTCAGTGTCTACAGAGCATAACACCAATGCAGCTATTTGTCCATCTCACTAAAACAACAGTCAAAGGAAGCCTAATAGCGTTTGTTTGTTCTCCCCATCTGTATTCAGCCAATGCTGCTGCCTTTCTATCTGTCAGTTATCCCACGTGAAGTTTGCTGTGTCTTGCTTGTTAATGAGCCTTTTTGAGTTCCAAATTCCAGAGTCAAAACCCTCAGTGTGGCACTGCTGCAGAAAAAAAAACATGACCAGCATAAGTGGTTTGCTGGCCTTCTGATGGTCTTAGCTGAACAAAAAATGAACAGGTGCTGGTGATGATCCCTGATCCAGGCAGACCAGGAAAAATGGCAAAACCAGCTTTTCCAGCAATATACCAATATATGACCCTCAGAGCGCAGCAACCATCTTAACTTTTTTTTTGAGTCATCTCTCACTCTTGCATTTGTCTTTTTCAAGCCTTTTCTTCTGTAACATCCATATCTTTATCTGGAGTTCTTTCTTAAATGGAAAGCATGTGCACACATATGCACTCAAACACGCAGAGGAAGGCCTCAGCAACTCAGGGGTCAAGACGAGCGTAAAAGCTAATTTCCTTTCTACACTTTTACGCAGAAAAGTGTATGCTTTCTACGTGTATGTGTTTCTGTAAATAGATACTGTACGTATGTGTTGACATTTATGTCTACCTGTATATTACAGTATGTGGGTCTCCATATAGTAGTTTCTATGCAACACTTTTCTTAAAAGGCACTATACAAACCACAAAAGGATTCAACACTCCCTTCCCTCCCTCCCTCTGCCAGTGAATTCTAGGATTGTGGCACAGGGCTTTGAAAAGGGTCGTCCTCAGGAGAGAAGGATGTGGGATGAAAGTGATTCATACGCATAAAAAAAAACACGCAAGCATGCACACCGAGAAAAGAAGCATGCGTGGGAAGTGATCAGCAGCGTGTTAGCACCAAACAAACAGTACATTTTGGGTCAGAAAGCAACAAGCAAGAGAGTAAAAAATAAGCACAGGGTAATCAATATGGGATGGATCATGTCAGTGACTCCATGTAGCCTGGAGAAGCTACACAAAAAGGCTCAGAGTTTAAATCACAGAGACTTCAGTCAAGAACAAAAATAAACAGGTGCCATGGCTTGTGCCATGTGATGTGAAGCCTTACCTATAATCCCCAGTCTGCTTCAGTACAAGTTTTATCAGATTCTTGAGCTCCCTCCCCCTTTTCATGCTGCAACTAATGTTAAAGGTGCACAGTAAATATAGATTTGCATGTAGGTGTTTGGCCTGTGTGAATATTGAGTGAATGTCATGTCATATATATATATATATATATATATATATATATATATATATGTTTGTGTATCTAAGCTAAATATGTTTCCTGCACCACTGTACTCTTGTGGTGAAAAAAATGTTTCCTCTAGCAAAACTGTTTCCTTAGTAATGGCAGCAGCAGTTCAACAGTAGACGAATAACAGGTGCAACAGAAATAACCTCATATAGAAAGGGAAAACAGAGGATACATTTCAGTGATTGTATTGTTGATTTCTGGAGTTTCTGAGGGGCTGCGAGGGGCTGCGAGGGGCAGCGGGACTTTAACTAGAGCTGAGCAGGCTGCTTGTTAATACCTCTTTAGGTCTATTTAAAGAGCCGGCACATCTGCCCCCTGTTTGCCTTTCCAGGGCTGTAAAACCTGGAAAGTGAAAGGAAGGTGAACCGTGATGAAAGAGAGGGGAGATAGTCTTTATGAGATGCACACTTAGATTGTTTGCACCATAGACTTCAAATGAACAGAATGGGACTTGTACATACAAATCAACCTTCTCAAGTGTTTTTTGTTTTGTTTTGGTTTTTTTGCCTTTCCACTAGCTGGTACACTTAAAATGGCTGTCAAGAAACATTACACTGTTGTTATGGAAACTATGAAACTGAAGCACACACAGTAAGCACCTTAAAGCTGTATTATGCAGTTTTCGCATGTCGGAGGCCCCAAATAGCATCTGTTAGAAATTTGAGGACTTTGATACCTACAAATCTTCCACAACACAAGACGAGTCGACTACACACAGCGCACTCATGTTTGCCAACCAAGCTGGGACTTGATGCTTTATACCTACATAGAAAATGTGATTTTTTTTATCTTGATTCCTCACCTTTCCCACCAGTGGTTGTTCATTAGGACATGCGCTCACATGGTCAGGCCCACAATAGGGCATTTTGTGATTCTTTCTGGGTAAAAGTTAAAATAAAAATATGAATATTGTCTATCTTGGCATACACATGTTGAATATTCTCTTGTCTGGGGACCGTGTGGTTCTTTTAATGAGGGACAGACAGGAACTAATAACTCCACCACATGTAACAAGAATCCCTGTGTAGCTGGCAGTCCATCTTCAACACAGTGCTCCAGTTTGTAGCGACAATTAAAATTCTTGTTGCCTCATATCACACATCACAGTGTCTGCTGAAGTATTTCAAAAGTTCTTCGACGTGTTAACTTTTAATACTTTGGCATCAACTCCCAAGGTCATGGCTGTGATAATCACAACTCAAATGCTCTGCAATATTTCTCTAGCAAACTGCCCTCCAGAGGTCAATGAGTACCCAGAAGTCAAGAGCTGAACTCTCTTACCAGTGTGTTGCCGAGCTCAGTCAGGCTGGAATGGCAGTCTGAGAGGGATCATAAAGGCTGCACTCATTGGACTTGTGAGACAGACGGACAGCCATGCAGAATTACCCAAAGGCTATAGACCTTTGTCCATTCACCAGCGTTTCTGATTGAGCATAGCTAATCCAAGTTTTCAAAGTAAAAATGAGCATTTTGAGGAAGAGGTCTGCTGGGTCAGCTGGCCACAACTATGTCATGTGCAATCCTTGACAGTTAGCTCACTTCACCACTACAACACGTCACAAGTCTGTCCCAAAGCTGCTACAACTTCTTTGCAGGCTCCTGCCCCTGTGAAACCCCTATTGGAGGACTATTGTTGCAATGTTTCCCATACATTGATATATTTGTGGCAGCCCGCAGGTACAGTGGTTACATAACCTTCGAAACGAGCCACAACTTCACCGTGCATGCACGCGTCATAGGTGCGCTCCGGTACTTAAGCCACATAAACGTGGAATAAAGTGGAACATAAACTGTTCAAAACACATTCAGAATGACAGAAACAGGAAAATAGTAATTAGAAGAATACAAAAGTCATTATTGTTGGAATCAATTTTTTAATCAACTTTTTTGTTTATAAAATTGCACACAGAGGCAATGTGCTTATTGTCTGATTAAAAAAAAAAAAACATGGATTTTTCTTTAATCTTTCATATGAACTGACGGCCTGCAACCTTCAATGTGATTAACGCTCCAGTTATTTAAATGAACAGAAAAAAATGTCTCTCTTCTTCTTCCTCCAAACATTATTCCTCTCGTCCCCTCTGTTTCCCTGTGCACCATGTACAGCATGCACGCGCACACACACACACACACACGCGCGCTCTCTCTCTCTCTCACACACACACACTTCCGCCAGTCAATACATCCTGGCAGTCATTTTCGCTCTCTAATCCTGTAAATCACACTACAAATCAGCCATGGTCAGGGCTGACTCAGTTAAAGAGAACACTAAAATAAGGCAAAATATACACACACATGCTACACACACAGGCTAACATGCACCAGCGAGGAAGAAAATCAATCCTAACTCTTTTTTTTGTCCTCAGAGAAGGGTTGAGAATGTGACCTACCTTTACTTTACAATCATGTGAGACAGTAATTCTGCCCTGACATCCTCCCTCCCTCTCCCTCTCTCTCCCTCTCTCCCGCACACGCACTGTCTCTCGTCCTATCGCCCTCCCGCCAGCGGCCGAGACTGACTGAACATCAACCTTCACTGTGAAGCCATTAAGATAAGACGTGGAGTTTATTAGCTTCATTTCAGCAGGCATTCAGTGAGTTGATGATCTCGGTGTTCCTTCATCACAATTCCCTGGTGTGGAAGTGACAGAGGAAATATTGACCTTACATCTTTCCCAGGCTTGTAGGACACCGCTGTCCCTTGAAAACCTTGTACCTGCGAAGAACTCAACCTACTGGGAACTGAGACAAACTGGCTCATTTTCCAGCTGACACCAGCGCAGTTCTGAATCTGTGCAATTGCCCCAGAATGGCCGCCATGGGAGTTCTTTGGTATTCGTATGGTAGATAGTTCTACCTGCACTCTGCACTCAAGCTGCCACTTTTAGCAAACACAGGATGCATGGATGATGATGATGCGGCACGCTAAATATCAAACTTGTCATCATAATCACTCGAAGGCCATGTAGTGTTTCACGTCAACATCAGAGTGCCTACAGCAGAGCAATGACTAAAAGATCATTTACTGTAGCTTTTGTGATGGAATACTTGTCCTGCCTGCCAGTTTGATAAAGCAACAATTACACCTGGTGTAAACATCAAGAGTATCTAAGGTCAGAATATAAGGTCTATCAGGTAAAATATTTCAAAATACAATAACCCTGTTCAAATGTCTTGAAAGATGTGTGCAGCACCACCCGTTGATGTCTTTGTTCTCCTGACTTAAATACATTTGCCACCGCTGAGAGGCTAATTGCTACACAGTGTTGTGAGGGCCATCAAGGGATTTAAAAAATATGATTTTTCCTTGCTTCTCAATAGGAACCTTGGGAGAAAAACTTCACTACCACCTTATGCAACATTGAATGGACACCGCTAGAGGCGACTACAGTTCTTTGTTTGAGGATTATTTTAAAAATGTGTTTTTCAAAATGTCTCAAATATGGATTAGTCATTAAGAACATTTTTAGCCATGCTAGTGGCATTGCTCTAAAGGTGGCAATGTTGGTCTCTGTCTGTCCACTGCTTCGGTCCGTATCTCAACCACTATTGGATGCACTGGCATGAAATTCTGTAAAGACATGCATGGTGCCCAGAGGATGAATCACACCTGACTTTTCCTGTAGCGCCACCAGCAGGTCAAAGTTCTCACTTATCCTGTGAAATATCTGAACATCTATTGGATGGATTGGCAAAATATTTGGTACAGACATTCATGGTTCCCAGACAATGAGTCCTAATGACTTTGGTGACGCCTGACTTTTCCTCTAGCGCACAACAACAACTATCGGATGGATTGCCATGAAATGTCATGTCATTGTCATGTTCCTCTCAAGATGAACTGTAACTATGGTGATTCCCATCAGCCTCAGCTGTACTGTGTTTAGTGCTAATAAGAAATTGTTAGCATGCTTACATGCTAAACTAAGATGTAGAACAAGGTAAACATTATACCTGCTTAGCATCAGCATGTTAGCATTGTTGTTGTGAGCATGTTAGTATGCTGACCTTAGCATTTAGCTCAAAGCATTGCTGTGTTTAAGTACAGCCTCACAGAGCCACTGGTCTCAGTCTTGTTAAAACTACACAAAACATAATCCTTATTATTGCTGAAACACAAAGAGAACACTAGTTTCCTGCTGCACTGGGGCACCATAATATCCTGCATTGTCCATGAAAGTGGTGCCCCCTGAAATCAAGCTCTTGTAAATAAATACTCCAAGCAATGTTCGACCACCTGAGAGCAAAAGATTAGTAATTTTGTTTCCTTGGAATATCAGCACAGCCTATTTACGCTCACATTATTGTGTCTAAGCTGAAACACAGAAAACACACTGCAAGGGAGCGCTTGGTGCTAAAACCCAGGCTTGAGGGAAGGTGGGACTCCATCATCTGCCTCATTATTTGACAGTTATCCTAGGGATGGTCTTACACTATAATCACTATAATCCACTCCGCTATGGGGGTAATGGTAGGGAAGGATGGCACCGGTTACCATAGAAACGAGAGATGATAATGAAGTGTGTCAGCATATAGCTATCTATAGCCTGTCTAATTTGTGTGTATGTGTATATATGTGTGTGTGTGCAAGTGTGTGCGTGTGTGGGCTGAGCCGATAGTTCTTCCAAAGATGCGTTGCACCTGTGTGTGGGCTGGAGGCATAGCAGAACAGCATGATGACCAGCGTGCGCTAGTGTATTCTTATCCTGAGTGTAAAAGTATCCTCCTTAACACACAGTGGAAGCAAACCTTTCGAAACTTTTCTAACAGCGAGTACAAAATAGATTAGCACTTATGAATCACAATCACCGACTCTGAGAGCTTTGGAAAACAAACACACAAAAACCTACACATGTACGTTTATTCTCTTAAGATCTTTAAAAGCTGTTGGAATTGCAGTGGCAGCCAGTAACATCATTTTAATGCATCTGTTAGCAAGCCACAGCCCCCCTAACACAATATTAAAGAGCTACTCAGAAACCACTGGCTGCATTAAACCATAGATGACTTCCTTCTCAACTCTTCTTCTCGAGCTTCTCTCCGCCTCTGTCTACCTCTTTTCTTTTTCTCTCTCTTTCCATTTGCATGTATTTTACAGAGAGCATTTCGCATGAAAGAATCTGCCGAAACCTCCTCTCACCATCTCCATCTGTCTGCCCTCATCCTGTCTTGGTAAATCTCTGGTAAGTCTTCATCTCTCTGCAGACTAATCGGGGGGGGGGTAAAAAGAAGCATGAAAAGAAGGGAGAAAAAGCAGCTAATTTTCCTTTTTCCTTTCCTATTTCTCTGCTCTGCCTCCTCTCCTGTTGCACTCGCACCATCTCTGAGTCTCTCTGTGGGGTTAAAGGAGAGACTAGCAGCTCCTGTACAGGTACAGGTTGTAAAAAGACATCAGCTCCGTGCCTGTGAACACGTATACACACACAAATACACACGCGCTACGCCAGTGAAACTACAGTGTGGGAGAAAGGACCACCAGAACATTAAATTAAATTTGATCAGATGACAACTCACGCTTCATAGCCTGCAGTGGCAAAAGCTAGTCAGAAATAAAAGCAAACAGTTAACAATAGAACCAAAGCCTTAATCAGTGTCAGAGTACACAGTACATGGCTGGCCGCTGATAGTGTAGCCAAATAAATACAAGGCCACTTTAAAGCCATTTTCACGCTCAAGTGATAGAATTATCAATGCAACATTTGCTGAAGTAATGGAGATATTACGAGCCTAAATCACGCTTTGAGCACCACAATGTGTTTATGTGGACCTTGTGATTATGTTTCTCCTCAGCCTCTTCAAAAGAAGGTCACGTTCTGGGCTGACCGGAGGATTACAGTCCACTAGGAAGCGTTTGATGAAAGAGAGAAATGTACACCTCATGGAGTGCATTATTTTCATGGTGGGCTACGTTGAAACTTTGATTTTTTTTGAAACAGCAAAAAAGTAGTTGGTGTTTGTGTTTGCTCACTTTTGGACATTGAAACAGCATAAAAAACATATGTAATTGTCAAGAGCAACCAGCTATCTTGTGTAAATTCAGGCTAGGTCACAGTAAAATTACAAAGCTTATAATTGGGTTGGTGGAGAGTGTTTTATATTCAGATGACTTTGAATAAATTAAAAGCCAAAAGTGGAGGCCTATCGGTCCCAGTTAACCTTCTCAGTTGGAAAGGCAGCTTTGGGCAAAAAGACAAAAAGATTATACCAACCAACAAAATTATAACGGCACATTACTATTTTAATAAACCAACATTGGAGCATTTCAGAAAGATCTACTGTAAATATAAACTAATGCAAAAGTGTGTGGCTGTGAAAGATAGTTGCATTGTATTCACTCAGACAACATTAGGCACAAAGTAGGAGACAATAAGTTATCTGTCCTCCGCTAGATCAGCAATCTGATATTGATACAGGGCTTTATGGAACCATATCAACAGTGTTTAGTGGCACGCAGTGCTAAAAATACATTCAGGGACTACCTACGGAGGAAAACAAAACGCCCTACAAATCATCACAGTGCTCATAATCCCCCTTTCTAAACAATTTCTCTGCATCACAGCCAGAATTCACTTACTGCTATGCTTGTTGTATTGTAGTCTCCAACGCTTTATTCTGACAGCAAAGTGATGTGTTTGCTGTGTTTATCGTGTTAAACCCCCCTCTGCTTTTGGCAGGGATCTGCTCAATAATTCATAAAACACAAAGGTTCTGTGGAAATGTGGTTGTGGCAGGACAAGTAATAATGGGATGGCCTGCAGGGTGTGCATGAGCCAGTTAAAGCTATCACAGGGAAATGTAGGAGTTGTTGTGGAGGGCAGAACCCCACCGATTTAGAGATGAGACATTTGAGAGCAATGTGACTCCTGCAGTGTAACACTACTATTAATCAATTTCAATCATTCATTCATTCATTTAGCCCTTAACATGCAGTCCCGCTGTGAGCAACATAGTTGATGTCTCACTTTTCACAGAGTGTAGATGGTGCGAGATGCTCCAATTCATGATCTGTGGAAACACACTGGTGTAGCATATGAGACGTCACCCACACACACACATACGCACGGCTTTCTTAAGGGTAATTTTGAAGTCTGGATTTGGGAGTAGCGTTTGTCACAATCGTGGTGCCAGAAAAAGCTAATTAGGGCAAATGGACTGAGATGGCCATGGTTATAGCTATGACATTTGGTGATTAATCAAACAAAAACATTTAAGCCATAATATCTCCTTATAAAAAAATATTCAATTATTCTCAAAACAAGACACAAGAAATAACTTTTAACCCTACATTCTTGTAGAAACTAACAGTCTGTAAAGTCTATATAACCACACTAGCAGCTCTCTGGAGGCTAATATTCATCTTACACTACAGCATCACACTAGCATTACACACTCGAAGACAAAATTGTTGGCTGGCTAAGAAAAGCCATACAGTAGCCATTTTGTGGGCTAAGCTCTAGATACTGCTTAGCCTCAGCATGGCACTAAGCTGAATGCTAACGTTAGCATGTTCACATGTAAGTCAACAATGAACCTATTATTAACATAATGATATTTAATATGTAACATGTAGCGTTTTAGCATGCTAACATTAGCATGTTTAGATGCTACCTGTTTGCAAGTAAACAAGCTAACATTTAGCACTTTGCATGTTAGCCTGTTTATGGTTTACCGGAATGCGCTAAATCACTGACGCACCTTTTATCTAATCAAACATTATTGTTTGATTAGAGAAATCACTGACACACTAGTTCACACTAATCAGCTCCTACATGTGTGAATCTATACTGTCACTGTGTGTATGCACAGCTGGTTATTGCTCAAACAGACAGTGAGCATATAATTGATGTGCATATAATATCCCATATGACTAGCTCTGGGGGGTTTTCTCTGCGCTGTATTATTAATACCAAACATGAGTATCATATCACTACATCATCATCAACTTACCCATCACACTTTCAATCTTGCCGCCATTGGCACCGACTTATCATTCCACGCATCACTACATACAGGCACAGAATAAACTATTCCATGTAATTCCGGTCATTTTTCCTGTCAGAGCTGCTCAGCCACAGCCTGTGAAATCTCCTCTGATAAACCACAGAAGAAATGTGCGCGAATCCACTTGTAGGTGCTTGGCTGAGTGCAGCAAATGAATGTCTGTAATGTCAAGTACTGTAAAGAGGCTGTGAAGCTTCATCTCTCACATAATTCCATTAACTCACCCTCATCTTCTATCCAGCCTCTCAGCATTTTACCATATTTGTACACATTTGGGTGACATTACTTTTGTACAAAAAAGGTCAGTTCGCAATCATACTAACGACCAAACATAAGACCAATCCTTCAAATTCCTCTGCCATGTTGATGCACAACAAACAGGAAAGCAAGATACAGTGTAAGCAAGTGAAGCCACAGTAGCAACAGTAAGCAGTTTCAGTGAAGACGTCCACATTGAACACAGCAAGAACAGTGGCTTTGGTCTAAAGAATCAACTGCTTTGTCTCTATTTTCAGCCACACGTTACAGATTTAGCAGCCGCCTTCAGACTGTGGCTGCTGGTAGGAAACGGCTCTCATCCCTCCTGTGATTTGTCGGTGGGAGAAATCCTCTTTTTCTCCATGGTGACACAAGGCAGTTTCATACCAAAACTCAAAGGCTGCAGCAAATAAAATTAAAATCACTATAATAATTAACTTAAACAGTGCTATTATCCATAATGGATAAACACAGGTAATGCGGTTGTCAAGTTAGGGGATATTTTACAAGTAGGCCAATGCCCCTGAACGATTAATGTTGCAAATAATGTCATACACCCTGTAGTTGTCAGAATTAATGTATTGTTTTTAAAGTAACAGGCTAAATATGATAAGACAACCAGTTATGGCAAATCAGTGTTTTATTCAGGAGAAAACACACAGAGCAGAGCACAAAAATCAAGCAAAACACCAATGGAAGCTGACTGGTTTTCATTTCCCGCCAAGTTATTTTCCAAAAAGCCATCATCAGGCTCTTACTCTCTTTCAGTATGTCAGGAAACAGTGTCACACTTCACCAGCACACTGAGCTCATCATTGGCCTCATCTGAGCATCTCAGGGACTGGGGTGGTGGATGCTGCTATGGAGTGCAGGTCGCCAACAGCTTACAAGATAGAGAGAATGATGATGTGCCCCTGTGTGTGTGTGTGTATGTGTGTGTATGCTTGTTACTGTTAAATAATAGAAACAAGCACAGTTACACTCAAAGTGTGTCTACGAGAGAGAGAGACAAACAGAATTTGTTCCACCGATAAGTGAAACAGCCCCTCTCCAGAGTGTGACTGTCAGAAAGGCGTGACGATCTCATGTAGCTCTCATGTTGTGAAACAGCCTTTCTGGTGATACAATACACACACACACACACACACACACACTCAAGCACACTGACACATAAACACACAAACAGCTATCTAGGAAATGAGAATGGGCCTCATCCGTGGATAATGGTCCATCACAACCCATGATGGTTTCCTCTAGAAGAGTAAATGGCAGTAAATGGGATGCTGATTGAATCACAGCATTGTCATGTATACCAGATGGCAAAAAGGCCTTGCACCTTACCATGACACCAAAGAAACAAACAGCGTCTAAACAAACCCTGGAGTGGATGGGGGAGGTGGTCTAACCATAAAGAGAGAACACAATATTCTGAATGAATGGGCTGCAGTGCTTGTGAAAAATAACATAGACACCGTGTGCCTTGGAGATTTTATGTCACATTTAGGCTTGGTTGATGTACTATAAAGGGCTGCAAGATGGTGTAATAAGTAGGGAGCTAGGAATTCAACCCAAACCTCCACCCAATTGACCATAACCCCTGACCTCCCTCTGTGAAAGGGGAGAATTTCCCCACAGGGCTCAATGAAGTCTCACTTTACACAACTTTATATTACATTTCATTACATCACCCATTCTGAATGCAGGAACACCCAGCCCTCCAAGGACACTGTCTTCTTTAATTACCTCGCCTAAAAAAAA
>NTHP01000299.1:496479-517689 GCA_003416845.1 Oplegnathus fasciatus
AAAAAAAAAAAGTTTGATTTGTCTGGAAAGAAGCCTCGCTGTCCTTGCTGAGCTACAACACGTTTTGTTCTTCACAGCTCTTCAGCTCTCCCAGCCTGTGGATACATGAAATTAACTGCTGCCGTCATGGAAACATGCTCCAGGATCGAACAATGGCAACCAATTCTAGTTAAAAGAGCCCTTATTAAAAAGGGTGTTTTAACAAACCAGCTGAGAAGTTTTTTTTCCTCCAACATGAATGAAGTAACCAGAGGGAAAGAGACACTATTGCCAACACAGATGAAAACCTTCTACTGCTTTTTGTGAACATTTTACAAAAATAAAAAACATTTTTCAAAATAAAAAAATGCGTTCATCCACTAAATGATGCCTCAAGCCATGCAGATGCAGGTGTGCAACTTGCAGCACACAGTGTGAGCCCAAGTGAGGCTTCAGTGAGGTGAATAAACTGTATGGGGGGTTTTTTTGGCAAACGTGGGGCGCACTACATTATAAGATATTCATTCTTTTTAATGAATTCTGGCGAGATCGTTAATGCAGAGATGCTTACGCATTGAAAACTGCCAGTGTGAGCCAGCAACCCAGGTGTCCTTCCAGCCGGCCATTCATTCACACAGCCAGCCCCCCCATCCTCCCATTTATACAGTCATTCATCCCCGAGTCAAACCATCTATTCTCCCAGCCTGCCAACAGCACCAAAAAAAAAAGAAACTTCCCCTTGCAAAAGTCATTACAGGATCTCAAAGGCGATTTAACATACCCACATGCTACCTGTTTAGCATTCATTCAAAAATTACACACACACACACACACTCATAAATATGCAAAGTGGAAACAGAAGAGCTATCTTTAATCCTGGGGAGGAAGCAACTGTTCTGAGGTCTGCTAAAAACGGCCACATTGTGATCCAAGTACTTTACTGATTTGAATAGCAAGCAGGATGGTCACAAATGGTTACACCTTCAGGTTTACTGTGCATACGACAGCCTACGCCCAGAAAAAGATGCTCCCCCGGCACGGGTCTCAGAGCAGAGATTACAGTCTTATACAATCAGATGGTGCCATAATCCTTCAGTCATTGCCAGAGCTAACACCCCATCACACAGCCATTCAGCCAACGGGTACGACTGCCTACTGACTACATCAAATGGTCTCAAAACACATGGATGTTCAGTTAATTCAGCTTTGAATGGGTGTCTTTTTCACCACCCTTCGCTGAATGTCATTATGCTCTGAGTCACTACGGTTCATGGAGAAAAAAAAAAGAGGCTGGCCTTCTGGATTGAGAATCTGCTTCAGTTTTGTTTTCCCCTGAAAGTATCCATGCTCCTGTGAAAACCTCATTCAGCTCATACCTTCTGGGTCTTTGTAAGTCTGAGCACAAGTCTAAGCCACCTCCGTGCTCTTTTCACTGCGCAGACGAAGCTATTAAGAGCGCGGAGTCGAAGTTGCGATGAAAACTTCAGATTCATCAGCCAAGGCCGCGTTCGGGGTGAATAAAGGTTGCGAAAGCAGGTGTGCTGCCGGAGACACATGGTGACTCAAAGGTTGGGCGATGTCAGCGTTTTTCTCGTGAGCTTGAAAAAGGGCATGTCAGCCAAAGACAGGGAGGTGCAAGTGAGAGCTGCTGCAGCAAAGAAAGACATAATGTAGACAAGACAGACAGACAGAGCAGGAGAAGGAACGCATCTCTCTGTGTCTCCTGCGATGCATCACCTCTCTATCCTTTCCAGGAAAAAATGGGCACGGTGGCTGATGAATGGCCCCCGCTCACAGGAGAAGAACAGAGCAGAGTAAACCCCCCGAGGGACTGAAAAGGGAAAATGATTATTTCTTGGCTAAGTGGTTCTAGTTAGAGTTCCATCTAAATCTTGTCTGGGATGGAACTTCAAACCAACACTCAAACACAGAAGCTACACGGTGACTGAACTCCTTCAAAGTTACAGACTTTATCCAGACCTGAATTTCCGGATTTGGGTGCACTGAGTCATCCTGGTCCTTCTTGTTACGCAATGGATTACATACACAATAGATTAAATGACACACAATTAATTAAAGTTAGGAGCAGAAAATGTTTTCATGTGTGACGCGTCCAATTCTTTTTGCAATTTCAAAATCGATCTAGACCAGAGGATGCTTATTTTTTACATATTTCAGATGTTCCAGGGAGGAAGTGCTTTTGGTGAAATGTGAACACTTGAAAGTCAGGGATAATTTCCAAACCCTCCCTTTGAAAGCAGGGGTTTAAAGGGTCCGTTCACCCTAATCACAAAAACAATTCTTCCATTTACCACTATAGTGACGTCTATCCATGCTGTCCACACACCTCACGGCTGAAACGATTTATTGATTAAGCGGTTAGTCGTTTACCAGAAAACGGACCAGCAACGATTTTGATAATTGATAAATCATTAAGTCTGATTTAAACCAAACATGCCATGGGTGTGTACAGCCTCTCAGATATGAATATTTGCTGGTTTCCCCCAGAGGCAAACTGAACACCTCTCTGTTTTGGACAGTTGATCGGAGAAAACAAGCAATTTAAATATGTCGACTTGGGCTTTGGGATATTGTGATGTGTATTTTTCATAATTTTCTGACATTTACAATTCACTATCTACATGCCAAAACACCAATAGTGGTAAGTGGAAAATAAATATTTTTGCAATTTGGGTGAACTGACCTTTTAAATTCCAGCTGCTGCTCAGCTGTCACATTCCTCCCTTTCTATCTGAGACTTTTCCTATTTTCTTGGTTTTCACAGTGATTACTAATAAAAAAAAAGGGAGCCCAGAATGTTCCTGAAAAGAATAGTTTAACATTTTGGAAAATAAGCTTTTTCACTTTCTTGCCGAGTGTTAAAGGACCGGATCAACACATCATAAAGACTGAAAACAGGAAACGAAACAGCTCGCCAGGAGCAGTGATTCCCGGAGTCTCCACTGCTTGCCTAGCAACCCCACGGTAACAGCAAGACTCCAGTTGATAATAACCGCCCATAGAATCACAAATTGTTGTTGTTACACTTTGGCTTTTGTATGGATTAAACAGCAAGCATTTTAATTAGTGAGTTTTAGAGGTGCTGGTAGGTGGATTTTTTTTTTTTACCCAGTTCCCCCCCTATTTCCAGTTTTTAAGCTAGGCTAAGCAAAATGTTGAATTATCCCTTTAACATAAAGAAACTGGTTGGTGATTATATATTTTTAAGGTTTCGCCCAAGGCTCCACAGAGAGGAAAGGAAAGCCATTACTTCTAATTCTTTGTTGGATGTAGAAGTGAAGAAAATGGAAAATGGAGGGGAAAAAAGCAGGAATAACATGCCAGGCACACACCCAGACAGGCAAGAGATGATTAAGAGGACAGAGAATAAAGGCTCACAGAACAACTCATACGCTCTGGTATTGCTAAAGGATTTCTTCAGTGCGTATGGCGTTTGTTAGACTTGTATAAACACTGCGTGGATAGCCGGTCCAACATCTGCAGTAGTAGGGCCGTGATGACGCAACACAGCCAAGCAGCAGACAGTAATCTCTTCCCAGAGACAATACACAGAGAGACGTGACCTTGCATGTCCCCATGACTCCAAATCTAAGCGCGCACACACAGTGTATTAGTGCATGACCCTGGGGAGTTTCAAAGAGAAAAAAAAAATCTCCCAGAACTTCCCTCACTACCCCCACCCCTCCCGTCTTCTCTTTCCGCCCTCTCTGCCATCCTTTTCCTCCCTCTGCCCCTTCCCCTAAAGCCCTCAGCCGTCGGCACAATGTGGTTTATCCTCACTCGCCATCCGTCCATTCCACCCTTCCTTCTTTCACTCTTCCTCTCCCTTTGGACAGACAGGAAACTTTGACTCAACTTTTAGGAGACAGGGGATGACACTCAGCTCAATGTGTGCAGCCATGATAAGAACAAACATGCCCCCCCCGCCCCCCCTAGACTAGACTTCTTTTCTAGTTAGGACAGTCAACAAACAACGACGCCCTGCTTCCTGGGAGTCATCCAAATAGGGCTTCATCTTTGCAAAAACACAAATGGAAGCAAAGTGCAGTGCCTATCTGAGCAGTAATGGATGGCCACTCTCCTTCTTGTTTGCTAAAATGTGTAAGACTAATGCATCCTTTTTAAACGTTACAATCTGAGTACAGTGTAAAAGCTTGTGGCTGTTTTTCAAGTCGTGATCTGCTGCACCCAGTTCTTTTTTAATCCCACAGATGTACAGTACGCACCTCGCTCCTAATTATGTTGCATTTCAAAAGGAGTTCAAAGGAGTATCCTGTTTTGCTCCATTATGTCTATCCTTATGAACCTTCATCATGGCCTTACAGCTCGACAATAAGCAGTAAAAAAACAAATCGACACCGGCCTGAACTGGTTGTTTGACTTAATCGTAAGTTGGAACGTGCATGTCACTGTTTACGTTTGGCCTGCATTGTGAAGGAAGTGTTTGTCTCTGTAGCAATTTATAGTAACAGGAAGTTGCGTACATACAGCAAGTGGTGATGACACAAGCCTTAATGTTGGTGCGATCCATTATTTTTTGGCCATATGAATCTGAAGTGTATTTAGAAGTATATACGGGGGGGTTTTTTGTCTATTCACGCCTTCCGAATAGTGTGGATGTAAACAAACTTTTAGCATCATCACAGAATATAACAACTTAGACTGAATTGTTATCTAGAGTTAATCTGTGTATTAACAGACCTGTCACTTTTGGAATAATGAATTTTGACGGTGGGATAACTCTTTTGTTCGAATTTGATCACAGATTGAGCCTTTAAATCACACCGCTCTTGCTTCTCACAGCGACCATCTGTTCTCGAGTTCAACGGACGTGACGAGAAAGCTCTCACCGCTCCTCTGAGCTTGAAATACACGCATGGTGAAGACTCAAGGTTGATTTACTGAACGGAAAACCAATGTATGAATGCAAACCCCCACAAAACGCACACACATGCAATGTCACACACACACACACACATACACACATACACACACACACACTGCGAAGGTATTTACTGTAAAAACACATGCAAGAAGACCTGCATACAGACTCTTCCTTTAACACCCTTGTATTAGAAGATGACGTTTCACTTTTGACCACAGGTTTCTGCATGAGTCAGTGGTGTAACGCCTTTTTCCACTGCTTGTGATGAGGAGATATAACACAGGCAGCCTAGTGGTGGCCAGAAGGAAAAATAAACATATTGTTCTTCTTTAAACCTGCGCTTGGCAAGAGTTTCGTGGAAACGTGCAGCCGTTCTGTCAGCCTATAACACAAAGCAGGGATGCATCTCATTTCACATCATTCCACAGTGATATGCTCAATTCCTAGAATGCCTTTTAACAGTCCTAAGACATACACTTGATGCGATTAGCTGCAGGTCACACACTGGTGGAGACCAATGGTCAGACCATCACAAGAGCAAGAGCTTGCAGGGAAGGAAATGTGAAAAGATGCTTTCATCTCTTCCTTTCTTTCCTAAAAATAACTTTGTTTAAATGAAAAGTGCCCTAATTACTTGGCCGACGCACTGCTTTATGATGGTCCCTCAGAGAAGACCAAATCTCATCTGTGTTTCCATCTCAACATCTGGGCTGACAAGATGTCAGTGGAGACAGTGCGCTGCAGCCGGGCCATTATTCCACCTGACGACCAGCCCTCAGCTATAAGAAAACCAACAACAACGCCCACACATCACAACGACACAAGCAATGGAGACGAGTACGAAAAACAATGACACGGGTGATAATTGAAAAAAGGGTGCTGTCGTGCTGTAATGCACGCATGCCAGGACACGAGAGCAATCATCTCCATCTTATAATTATAGACTGAGTCGTGAGACCAAATAGACAAACGGCCTGAATACACACAATGGCCCTTTCTCCCTGATCAATCAGCGCAGCACAAGTGCAACTGTTAGTATGAAACACCATGGCGTGCAGAGGCCCCTGCTCTGCCCTGTGTTAGTGCCATCATGTGCACCCAATTAGGGCAGCATGAATTTAATGCAATGCAGTTAATATGTAAGTGTGTGTGTGTGTGTGTGTGTGTGTGTGTGTGTGTGAGTGAGAGAGAGAGCGAGAGAGAGAGAGAGAGAGAGTGCGCAAGGGAGAATGTGTGTCTGAAAGAGGAACAGTGCTGAAACCACCACATTGCTATGGTCTTACAGTGTGACTTCCAGGGTGCTGATCAATGAGGTCATGATGACACCATTTTATACACAAACTACCAAATCTAAAATAGGTATATATTTGATTGAAGTGTTTGATTGTGTCACAGGGTAAAGTTACTGTTCTACATCTTTCTAAAATAGGCTATATTTAGTATATTCACTGAAGTTCTTTTTCCTAGAGCGGTGTGTGTGTGTGTGTAATCAAACAAAAAGTAGTGATTACACACGTCGGTGTAGGCTGAGCAGAGTGCTTTAAAAAGGCACCTCAGAGAAGTGTTTGTAGTGACAGAGGAAGAGAAAGGCAGAAATGTGGGACTAGTCCAGTCTTCAATGAAGTGCTTGTCTGACTTGTAGGCTATTAAATGTATTTCTCACACTTCATGTGACCTCCTGCCACATGTCTGGAACAGCAGACCCAAGTACGCTTTAGCTGTCAAGACTCAGCGTGAACAATACTGAACAGTCTTGGTGAAAATGACTCAAATAAGTGTAAGACGAAAACAAAAAAAAAAGGGAGTAGAAAACTCACCTCCTCCACAGTGAGAGGCATGCATATCCTGTACTCCTTCAGCAACATCTTCCCTCTCTGCGCGTCTCTTCTGTGTTACTCACAATGTGTCAAACCAGCCGCGTAAACGCTCCCTCCGCCGCCCGACGGGATGTGTGTAATATCTGGAGACGTGTCAGCGCATGTGGGAGGATGGTTAGCCCGGGTTATGAAGTACACCCCGAGTTACGAGCTCTTTCATCGGAACCAGCGGACACTCTCTCCGGCAGGGAACGTGATAGCAGAAATGAGCTCCGTTCAGGGTTGTCCCCTCCTATCACGCCGACGAGTCAAGCTGCGCGCGAACGGCGCCGAACAGGACCGGAACACGTAGCATCTGGGGCTTCAAAATAAGAGTCACGTTTGTCACGTTCAAAAAACAAAAAATACACTGCAGATATCCCTGATGTTACAGCCACAATCTATGTCTGTAACAATGTATTTTTATTAAAAAAAAATACATAGAAATAGAGGTAGGTTATTTCACCTGAAACTAGCCTGTATCCAAGGCCGGATTAGAGGGCAACTGCTCTGGGGCCCCTAATCAAGAGGGGCCCCAAAAGCTGCATGTCAATTGCTTTTGGTAATTTAACTGATTGCAAATTTGTTACCACTCAAGTACAATATCAACTAAGGCCGGTACTGCATCATTAGCTGATTTGTGTCTTGTAGAGGAGCCCTGTGTCAAAATCTAGTTTTAGGTTAGCGTTATTATTTTGGCTTACATTTTGCTCTCATGGCGTATGTTCCTAAATAAAGTTGTGTTTAATCTCATTACCACAAACTAAACAAACTGACTTGTAAAATGAAGTATTATTCCAGTTTAGGAGTATTAGTGGCACTTGACTTTCTTGTATTTTGGAGGCAACAGGGAGTATGTGTCTCAACATCTCAACATCTTTGCCGTGAGCCACCCAGCAGGTTAATCAAGCCATTGCTGTATTTTTTAATCAAATGTCATTTTCGTTAATGATACTGCCCTTAGCTATTTAGTCTGGTTTCAGGATACTGACACTATAAACTAAATGATTTCTACGAGAAACAAATAATCTCACCCCACAGTTTTCTCCCTTGCTGAAATAGGTTTTTGCAGGACTGAACAACAGACAAAAGAACTCACTTCATGAAGAGTTGATGGTGAATTATATTTAATGTATTTCCGGTAATTGAATAGCTAAATGAATTTCAGTTCTATCAGTTTCTAAATGTCATCTTCTTGTGTGTAATAAACTAACCAAGCATGCAGTACATTGCATTTTAATCTGATCTGGTCTACATAATCTAATTCATTATGATATGGCTCAGATGACATTAGCCAAACACCAGCCTATATATCTTATTAGTCTAAATATCTTATAGTTTAGTTATCCATACTGGCTGGATACATCAAAAAACATTATTGCTGTTATACATTTGGGCCACCTGGAGCATAATAATGAGCTGCCTGTAGTTTGAAATATGTAAAATAATATGCAGGTTAACATTTCCACAATTTTAGCCCTTGTACAAAAGACTTCTTCAGTCATTCCTTAATAAGACCAGTAGTTTGAAAAATGTGTGACCGGATGTGACATGGCCTTATGCCGGCTGGTCACACACGGATCTACTCTGGGTACCGCTAGAAGTACATGTTCAAATTACTGTTTAAGAAAAGACGTGCTTTTCACGGTGGTCTTCTGTGAAACCGCCCTCCCCTACAGATTCACATGGTAAGGATGTTGTCCTCAAAGTTGTAAAGACGAAACAAGTCTTTGAGTCGGAGGAAAAAGAAGTCTCTCTCTCTCTCTCTTTGCTCTCTCCGGTTCTGCCTGTACTTGTGAAAGCAGCTTGCAGAGGCATCGGAAAATTTAAGCGGTTAACAGCAGCCCCAGCCCCCCTCTCCTCCCTCCGCGAGCCCCGCTGAAATACGACGCGGTACTTGGTGGAAACATCGGCTGACACAACCACAGCTCAGGAAACATCAGCTCACTGCGGCACACACACAGCCCCCCCCCCTTACATCTGTCTCACCCCTCTTCTTTCGGTCTCACACACGTACACACGTCGTACCGGGGCGCCTGTTATGATAGTAGAGATGCTGTCTTGGTGTGACATTAGCAGGCCAAAGTGCAGGCAGGGGAGCAGCATTTAGACAGTGACACAGTTTTTGTCCTCTTGGCTCTACTCCAGCACATTGGATTTGAACTGCGTCCTGATACATACAGTACTGTAGTCCTCCCCCAGTTTTAGGCCAGTGCAGCATCCCAAACATACAGGACATGTAGACCTGAAAACAAAGGAGTTTTGTTTTTTTATGACCAAGCTGTGAAATGTTTCTGACTAGCCAAGTCAGTCACCTGACCTCAGTCCAACTAAGCATTTCACATGCTGAAGATCAGACAGAAGGCAAAAAGCCCCCGAAGCAAGCATGAAGCAGAGATGAATCCAGTGCGGGCCTGGCAGAGCAACACCAAGGAGGATAGCAAGTGTGTCAGCTGATGTCTAGTTTGCATTCAGCTCATCGTTAAGGATCTGCAAGCAAATATTAAATATAAAGACTTTTGGTTTATAATTGGTCCTTTAAAATAGTGAGACTTTGTAAACAGGGTGAACATTCATGATCTATCTGATGTGGACGTTTCAGCCATCAGGCTTAAGATGCACTTTTGTGTTTTCCAGCCATGCAATGTGGGGTAAAGAGGCACTACAACAGAAACATGTATAGCTGTGTATGTTACTTTATGTACTGCACATTATTTACTATCATTAGTCACCCACTTCAGTGTATATGTTGACATAATTTACAGCAGTAGTAGACAAATAAAACCTCTGCTGAGATTTCTGTAAATGTCCCTACCTTTTCCCCACCTGCTGTTCTCAGGTCCTGGTCTGGAGTAATTTGCTCTTCAGCAGTTTGGAGTTTTCTATAGTTTGGGATTTCCCCTGGTAAACAAGGACTTAAGTCTGTGAGACTGATATTATTATCCAAGCATAACAAAATACTTGCCTGCTGGGCCAAAAAAATGAACTTAAAAGTACATTTGAGTGACAAGTGAGATAAGCCTGTATCTGTGGTGATGGCACTTTTGTGAATGAAATGAGTCACACTTACTGCTTTTGAGTCCTGCTTGTCTTGACGTAAATGGAGAGAACAATGTAAACACATTAATAAACAGTCCCTTTTAATTATGGTAGGAGTTGTATTGCTGGCTCCATTGATACCTGTATTTGGTGTCTGCTCAGCAAAATTCACGCTCACAATTCTGCTTTCAGGATGCTGACAAACAGCATTTTGCTCTGTCAGCAAGCATTCAGCGTTTTCCCCCAGAAATATGTTCATGCAGGGTGGCAAACCCTCTGAAACAGCATTTAAATTTAAACTCTCCACTTGAATGAATGTGTGAGCAGCTCCTTAAAGCTGGGTTTAACATTATTTACTGAGGCTCTGGGATTTCTGTTACTGCCTTTACACATAGAAATAATTACAGAGCAATTAAATGAATAGAAAATGCAACAGAAATAAAATATCTGCAGATTTGACTAGTTTGTTTGTTTGTAACCTTGTTAATATTAGCACAAGGCTGAATGACCAACAAATTTAATTAAATGCATAATCTGCCTTACAAATATATATATCTTATAAAGAAAGATACAAAAAAGTTATTTGATGCATTAGAGATTAAAGGCAGTTGTTCTGGGTGTGTCTTAACCAAAGATACCACAATTACTTCATGTATTTCCTCAGGCAAACTGTTGTAAAGCCCTGATTTATTAGTCCCATTAACAGCACATCAGTCTTATAGTAAAGTTTTCTCATTTGTGCTCTTGTAAATGGTCATTGTGTAGCAGCACATTAAATGGGCATTATGAATTCAATGAGTCATATTCACAATGAAATCATTTACATAATAGTACTCCTGAAAACTACCCCCATTGCCACAGTAATATAGCAAGCGCCACATAATGTAGACCTCAGGAAGCAACAAGAAATAATGTGACTAAAGAGCAAAGTTTAACAGACCTCAGTGAAAATAACTGCGGTTAAAAGGCCTTATCATTCAGTTTAAATGTATTTACTCATTTGGTTTAATAAGGAAACAATAAACTTGATGACCTGCAGAGCCATCCAGTCACAAGTATGTGTTAGTATATGAGTCAGCAGGTGTAATATGAATGTATTATTGAGCTATCTTGCCATATTAGTGGTAGATACAGTGCTATGTACACATACTGTATAGGGTAACACGTTGTACTGAACACATCAAATTACTTGTTATTGTACAGTAAGTAGAATACTGTGCACACTGCACATTTCAGTGACATTTGTGAGGCACATGTACATGTTTTTCTTTTTAATTTGATGAGCAAACCAGCACTCAATACATACACTCCCCTCCAAAAGTATTGGAACAGTGAGGCCAATTCCTGTATTTTTGCTGTAGACTGAAAACATTTGGGTTTGACATCAAAAGATGAATATGAGACAAGAGATCAACATTTCAGCTTTTATTTCCAGGTATTTACATCTGGATCTGATANTATCAGATCCAGATGTAAATACCTGGAAATAAAAGCTGAAATGTTGATCTCTTGTCTCATATTCATCTTTTGATGTCAAACCCAAATGTTTTCAGTCTACAGCAAAAATACAGGAATTGGCCTCACTGTTCCAATACTTTTGGAGGGGAGTGTACATTCCTTCATTATGAAAGGCTGAACTACACTGCAGATTTTTAAAATAGCAAGAAAACAATTTCGACAAAGGGACAAAAAGGGAAAAACCTAAGCTGTCCTCAGACATCATCAGTATTACAAAGACATCCAATGATATCTTATAGCTGTCTTTAAGGTTTATAGACATGTTTTAGATTAAAAAAAAAAAGACATTCCTCAAGATGCCGCAAGACATCTTGATAAGAGATGTCTTAAGATGTGCCCTAAGACATCTCAAGACGTGATGATAGCTGGGCGTGTAAGCAGACAAAGTTTTCATTCACTTTTCTCTGACGCATAACACAAGGGACAGCTTTTTAAAAATCCCCAGCCTGTATTTCATTTTGACAGTCTGTGTTTATCTAAAAATGAAACTCTGAAGCTTAAGGGCCATGGGACAGTGACAGACTTTCATATGAGTGGTCTCTCTGAACCAACTTGCCACGACCTAATAATGACCTAACTATTTCAATAAGGTCTGTGTTGATTAGAGAGGAGATTAGCTCTTGAGGTCATCTGAACTGCTGTGTCGCATCAATAATACCAAACAAATCTGCAAGCTCTGAAATAGCCAAATAAGAGTACCTCTGTCCCACTTTTTAGCAGACTGCATTTAGATAAGTAAAACATCAGCAGGGGAAACATTCAGGTTTTATTTTTCTTCATTGTGAGCTGTGGCAGCAATTAAGGCTGAATCTGAATCTCAAATACATGTTTGATCTTGGCCCTGGCACTGCACAGCCTGTTATTGTCCTCAATGGTATTGAGGACGATAATGTTGAAGATCATGATGGTGATGGTGGCTATTTGAGGCTTCAATTAGACCTCTTCAGCTGAGCTCTTCCTGATGTCGTTTATAAAGTCTAAAAAGTGTGCTCAAAGCACTGAGAATACTTTTAAGCCTCTGCAATCAGAGTTCTTGTTCCACATTGGGTCTTCCTCTCAGTGGATCCAAGTCATGCTCAGTTTATCAGGCCTCCAAGGTCTATGCTGAGCCTGCGCTGGGATCAAACAGATTTTAGCTCAGGGCTTAGGGGCTTTCTCTGCCACGAGCAGGAAAATCACTGACCCACATTAGCTTTATTTATGGGGGCATTGGAGCCTTTTAAAGCAGCGAACTGTGTGAAGACTGGAATGCACAATGCAGACATTAAAGGGACACCTACTGGTGGACCGTGGTCATTGCGCTCTGTGTTCATTCACATCATCGTGCCCATTCACAAAGTTCCTCATTCAGCATGACCATTCGATTGATGAGCGCAGGACAGGTGTCACACTTTCAAAATGTGTTTGTCGCCTGTCATCATCCTATTTCATTCTCCTCCTCCTTCATCATCATCATCATCATCATCATCATCATCATTTCCAACATAACTCACATTTGGGTTTCCCATTGGAATCACGTGTATGAACTCAAAGCTCTCATCTCAATTTGACAAAAAGCATCCACTAAATGACACGTGAACATCATCCTCTGCCTTGTCATCATAATCGTCCTTGTCATCACTAAAATGAAATTAGCCCCCGATGGTTGAGTTTGTCTTTCAGAACAGTCCCTCCAAATCAAGTGAATACCTGGTCCTCAGCTGGTACCACAGCCCCCTTTGTTGATGCTATTACGAGCACAGAATCAGACATTTTTTATTTCATATGCTTGCAAATACAACTGTTACTTCAAGGAGAATACTGTGTCCCTCTTGAAGAATAAAAAGGTACCTCTTGTAATTTTCAGCTAAACATAGACTCATTTAGTTCGGCACTGAATAAAAAAAAAATCCTGATTTTAAGATAGCACCTCCTACAAATTAAAATGACTGCCTGAATAGAAGGATTACAGTAGCTCCTTAGAGAGGGGTGCCAATCATTATTAAGTCAAGTTGTGACGACTTAGAGACAACATGAAACAGATGTCTAAAAATGTTATTCCACTTGTACAAACAAATTCAAACTGTACAGTGTCTTCATCCAGGCAGTATTAAAATAAATAGCCTATTTATCATTATAGGGCATTACATACATGTAATACAGCCTAGATAAGTATGGTAAAATCAGAAATATCACCATTCTTCTCCATCTTTAAGTCATAGAAGGTGATTTTGATTCCAATAGGCTACCAAAAAGGAACGTATGTTGTATTTATATTATCCACGTATTATCATTTACTTCAGTTAAATTTATGTAATTACATATAATACAGCCTTCAAGTAACGACATTAGTCGCGTGGTTTCCAGTGGTCTTGTTTGTGTACCTGCAGAGTCTCAGTAAAGAAACCTTTGGTCACAGCAAAAAGTAGGCTTATATAACGCCTGCCTGAAATATTTTGGGGGGGGTCCTCACTGGGTCCTTTAGGCGCCTCGGACAGCTGTTTGGCTCTCCCCTCTGATTGGTCAGCTACCCGTCTCGTTCGTTTGACAAGCAAAATAGTGCTAGGTTGAGTTTGGTCGCGAGAAAAGAAAAGCACCGTACGTTACCTTAACCTGTACACCGCAAAGATGTCTGAGGAGCGATCTGAAAGGTCCGATGGGAAGATTGTGAAGATGGAGATCGACTACAGTTCAACTGTAGACCAGCGTCTCCCGGAATGCGAAAAAATGGCTAAAGTAAGCAGAGTGTGAAAGAGGCCAGCGCCGGCTGAGTCATGGTGCATCAGTGTGTTAGCTTCCAAGCTAACATCGACCTGCTTTAGCACCACCCGGAAACTTCATATGACCAATATATTGACCGTAAATTACTCATTAATGTTGATGTATTAACTTTCACACATTCCTGTTACCGTTTATTCTCACATACACTTGTTGTGGTGTTTGTTTTTAATCTCGCTAGCATGGTAGCAGTCTTAGCAGGGCAACGTCTTTAGCTAACGCTAACTTGGTAGCTAGGCAGAATGACTTTAATATTGTGGAAGCCCAAATACATTTGTCGTTTATCTAAGTGATATGTGTAACTAACGCTAAGTTTGTAACTGTTTTCTGCTGCAGGAGGGGAAGCTGCAGGAGGCCATTGAGAGCTTGTTGTCATTGGAGAAGCAAACCAGAACGGTAAGTGTCTCTGTACAGTATTAAGTTAGCTAAAGTACAACTTGTTTACTTTCCTTTCATGTGGCTGTGGAAGGTCCTAAATCTGGGAAGTTGTGCCCTAAATGTGAATGTCACAAATACATTGACGATGCCATACGACTAGGCATTGTTTCTCAGCCTACTCCAAAACACAATCAATGGCAAAACCTGCCTCGTTGTTATATATTCTGATCAAGAAATGTCCAATTGAGAGCAGAGCAGAAGTGGACATTTTTTGTGGTATGTGCTCGAGCTTATCTAAGCATTATCTTAAATTAGAAAAATGAGTCACCCACAGCAGAAACCGTTTGTTAGAAAGGGTTCTCGCTCGTCCTGGAAAACCTGGAATTCTGCTTTCCTGTCGTGAAAAATGGCTCAAATTAACCAAAATGTCCTAGAACCCTCACGTACAGCATTGAGTATCAGCCTGTAGTATAACTTTTTTTTTTTTTTGAAGAGGCTAAATTAAGGTGGGTGGGTCCCCGGTATCAAAGATTTACAATTTGGGATTTTTTTTACAGAGTAATTGTCTTAATGTAAGAAAAAATGGATTTATTGAGATATGTCTATGTTTGTGTATATTTTAGTCCTTGTTTTACTTACCTGCATTCTACCCCTGCTCAGGCGTCAGACATGGTGTCCACCTCCAGAATCCTCGTGGCTGTGGTCCAGATGTGTTATGAAGCCAAGGACTGGGATGCCCTGAATGAAAACATCATGTTGCTCACCAAAAGGAGGAGTCAGCTGAAACAGGTCAGATACTTCTTTTTTCCCTGATGGCTCTTTTTCTACCAATTGTGTCCAAACATAAGTCCCACCGTCTGAAAATAAATATTTTTGTGCTTCCAAAAGTAATTTGGCAAACTGCACTGACTAATCAAATTACTCAGTAACGAACACTGTTGTTTTGATCAAGATCACTCTACAATATTCAGACTGTAATATATTTTGAAGCCTTGGATTCCACATTTGAAGTTATCTCCCCTGAATGGCAAATATACTTTTTTTGGAAGGTACCTATGAACAGAAATTAGACCAGCAACTAAATGTACAGGGCCTTAAACAAACATGATTTACTTAATACCTTGCAGCCATTCTTTGTCAAGCTCTTATTAAAACTTAAATGTATTTTTTGTTTTGCTTTCTGTCTTATCAGGCTGTTGCAAAGATGGTGCAAGAATGTTACAAGTATGTGGATGCTGTGACTGATCTGACCATCAAGCTGAGACTCATTGACACACTTCGCACTGTGACTGCTGGCAAGGTCTGGAATGTGTTTGTGTGTGTTTAAAAAAAAGAGCGGTATACTAGTGACAAAATGAAAGTTGTGTAGCTAGGAACAGCAGGATTTAAGGTTCAATGCAAGTTGTGAGGGTCTGATTTACATGGGAAATTCTCTTCCTCTGAGGAGCAGTTATAGATGTGGTCAGGTATATGTGAAGACTCGAGACATAAGCCCCCTCCTCCTCGCTAATGAACTAAACATGTCCTCCTCACAGATCTATGTAGAGATTGAGCGTGCCAGGCTGACAAAGACTTTAGCCAACATCAAGGAGCAGAGCGGGGAGGTCAAAGAGGCAGCTTCCATTCTTCAGGAGCTGCAGGTAAGAGACTGACCTTTATTTTCTTCTTCTTTATGACAAAGAAACATCTGTACAGTTGTTGTGGGGACAAATGGGGATATATATTTATTTATATAGGGGGAAAATACATAAACTGAGTGAATGGAGAAGACCCATGGCCTGCTGTGTGAAAAGTGTTTAGAATATTTTTTTCCCCTGCTCAGGTGGAGACATATGGCTCCATGGAGAAAAAGGAGAAAGTGGAGTTCATCTTGGAACAGATGAGGCTTTGCATTGCTGTCAAGGATTACATTCGCACCCAGATCATCAGCAAGAAGATTAACACCAAATTCTTCCAAGAGGAGGGCACTGAGGTAAGAAAGGGAGGCCAGGAATTGAGTGTTTAAAAAAAATACTGCAACGTTTCCTCGAGTTGGCCTGACAACCACTGATGATGAAAAACATTTGGTGTCTGGCCTGTGTGTTCGCTTGTACGGCACGGTTTTGGAAGCTGTTGCATCATTTTTGGTGTATCTGAACTGAGTAGGTTGGTGTAACTGAACACTAACTTTTCCCATTTGTGCGGTGAACAACTCAGGAATCGAAGCTGAAGTACTACAACCTAATGATTCAGGTTGACCAGCACGAGGGCTCCTACCTGTCTATCTGCAAACACTACCGGGCCATCTATGACACCCCCTGCATCTTGGACGACAGCAGCAAGTGGCAACAGGTACATGGGCTTTCTCTCAAGGCCACTGTATATTTTTAACATACCACGAATGGGGAATACAGTTAAATACATTGGAAACATTGAGAGCCAAATGTCTTCTCTTAAATCCACTGCTGTACATTTAAGTTTATTTTGTATCCAAATTTTGGACACAAAGGCATCATTCTCACTGGTTTATTAAACATATAAAATGTATGGATTTCCCTGTAGTTAATAAGAAAGTGTAGTTGGAAGGTGTTTTTACTGGTGTTTCCATTTCACTGCTGAAATTACCGTTTTTGTTAAATGGTTACGATAAAATGTAAAGCAGTAACAATGGGGATTGAGATGTACTATTTTTCTGTCTGTTTTCCTGCCCTGGTGCTGGAGCACAGTACCATGGCTGCAGAAGAAACGATATGTTTACAGTAGCTCACTGTATTGTATTACTGTACCAACCCTGTCTTAGACTTAATCTTAAGCGTAAACACTGTTAGTGTACTGCCGTTTTGTAGGGAGAAGTTCACCTTTAGTATTGGTACTGGATTCTAGACTCCTGCACAAACAATGCTTATAATGGGATTTTTCATCAGAGCATTACTCTGAGCACATAACCCGGACATCCTTTTGATCAATCCTCTTTTCTAGAACAGTGATGATCACGGCGTACTCTGCACTAATAACAACGAATGGCAAAAAGCGAAGTACAGTTTTGGAACAGATATATAGTGTTGTTTTATATTGAGTGGTGCTAGAATAGCCATGAATGCATTTGTATTTCAGGCCCTGAAGAGTGTGGTGCTGTACGTCATTCTCTCCCCTTACGACAACGAGCAGTCAGACCTTGTGCACAGAATCAGTGCGGACAAGAAACTGGAAGAAATCCCTAAATACAAGTAAGACATACTTTGTGCTCCTCTGCCTGTTGGCTTCACCTTAAATACAACAAACAGTCCTCAGACTTATTGTAATGTGGGTCCAATGTCTTAATAGCGTAAATGCAATTACAGCACTTTTTACGTGAGAGTATTTTGCTGCTATGAATGGGCAGAGGTGTGATACCGGGAGAAAAGCAGATGTACATCTTTAAAAAGTAAAGGCCATCTGAATCAAGAAATCAGTTGTACAACATAGCAGTTAGTAGTGTCTGTGGAAATGAATTTCCTGACACGTGAATACAGTATATGCAGCTAGACAAACTTTGCCTAAATTCTGTGTGAATCTGTGTTCAGTCTGTTGCACAACAGCAACATTTTAGCTGAGTTTTAAATGTTTTTATTCCACTGGAATGCAAGATGGCAGAGGCTGTTGTGTGTTTGACACTCAGTGGGAATGATCACAGCAACTTTTACGAATACTGACATCACGTACATACACTCTACTGCAAGGTGTGGACACTGGAATTTTTTTTTTACTATATTCCTCCTCCATTCCTAGGGACCTTCTGAAACAGTTCACCACTATGGAGCTGATGCGCTGGGCCTCCCTGGTGGAGGATTATGGGAAGGAGCTGAGAGAGGGCTCACCTGAAAGCCCTGCCACAGATGTCTTCTCTTATTCAGAGGAGGGGGAGAAAAGGTGGAAGGACCTGAAGAACAGAGTGGTAGAGCATGTAAGTCCCACAGTCAGGTGTAGGCTCTTATCATTCGGACCTGATACTGACATGTTCAGATGGGTTCATTGAAAATTTGTTGGTGCTTGGCAGCAGAGAGATACATGCTTTTTAGCTGTCCCATAGTAGCCTGGCACATTCAAACCAATAATACCATAAAGAAGCATCTTATCATGACGAATACTAGCCATGGAAGTTGCACTAGATAGTCATTTTTTGCATTTTGTTGGGCAAAAATGTAGGTACCTTTTTATGGATTCGAGTGGTAAGCGTTGATAGTGAAAACTGAGGCTATGAACGTCACACGAAAAACATTGACAGTCAAAGTAGAACTGCGTCGATTTGATTGTGAGGCTCTGATTTAAACATCCCTCAACTAAATGTAGTAAAATTCAAAACATAACTGCTGTATTTTTGATATGTCCAACATATCATTTGTAGACGTTGGTATGTATGCAAAGACCATGCAGGGAATAAGGTTTCAATCTCAAAATGCTATTTTAATACCCAAAAAGATTGATTCATATCCATTTAAGTGGAGTAAATGGAGTAAAATTACAAGAGAGCAGTAGAAATGCAATGCAAGCAACATGGGAATATTATGGGGTTATATTGAAGCTCTGTGGAGATTCAGCGGCTAAACTGGCAGACTGTTATGTGCAATATTAAAGTGCACCCAAATTGGATTGCTAATGGATGGTTGGATTTCACTCATGAATGTTTTTTGTTTTTTTCCCAGCTGTAAGTGTTGATGTGACCTGAAAGCTCCCCCGTTCTAACCTTCAATAATGTATGCAAATATTCTGCTGCAGATGTGTATATTAATGAAATTATCCCCTTTTCCCCCCCTAGAACATCAGAATAATGGCCAAATATTACACCAGAATCACAATGAAGAGGATGGCCGGACTCCTTGACCTCTCTATTGACGTAAGCAACAGTTTTACTAATTAGCTCATACAAACTAAATCTCACATTAACGGCAGAGAAACACTTTTGTCTGTCTGTGTTTTTTCCAGCAATGTTGGCATTTTGAGTTTAAGATATACGTAGAGCGAGCAGTACTGATTTTAAATGCACTAATATGGGTAATTATGGGTGATTGACAAATTACATGTTTTATGGTAGGTAGGTCATGGCATGACAAAAATAGACCCTGGAAATATTCATCATAAATTCTGAGTGCTATTGCACTCTCTACATGCATACATCACAAATGTAGTGCAAGTGTAATAGTTGAGGCAGGTAGAGGATAACTAGCACAACTAAAAGTCAAGATGACCCATGTCACAGATTGAAAATGCTGCATAGAACAGTGTATCTGTGGGTGTTCCTTTTGAAAAACATCTTAATTTAGCCGTTGTGGCCTGCGTAGTTTGAAAGACACTAACGTGATGTCTGTCTGCTGAAATATTTCTTAAGGAATCCGAGGAGTTCCTCTCCAGCCTAGTTGTAAGCAAGACCATCTATGCCAAGGTCGACCGGCTCGCTGGCATCATCAACTTTCAGAGGCCCAAAGACCCCAACGACCTGCTCAACGACTGGTCGCACAAACTCAACTCTCTCATGTCTCTGGTCAACAAGACCACGCATCTCATTGCCAAGGAGGAGATGATCCACAACCTGCAGTGAAACAAGAACATATAGTGCATTATTTTATGTTTTGGTTCATATTTGTTTGTTTGTTTTTTCCTTCTCTGAGAATGCTTTTGAATATACAGTATATTGGTGGACTGTGAATGCAGCGTTATTCCAATGTCATGATTGGAGAAGAATCCTGCAGCACATGCACTGCAATCCCAACTTTGTTCATTTTTTACTGTCCAGTAAAACATTGACAATAAACACATGAGCACCTCCCTCTTTGCATCCCTCTGTCAGTGTCATGAAAGACTGGATCTCTGAATATCTTTCCCACTGCTGTTTAATGGATTATACACAGTAGTTTATCATTCATTGCTGTATGACAACTCTTTTAAATGTATACTTAGCGATGTAAACAATAAACTTCCCCCATTTGGTTAACAGTTGTATGTAGGTTTTATACAATATTTAACCTGACTGGTGCACATTCTAACATGGCAAGTGTGGAGGTCCTAAACATGACTGCAACACATCATCCATCATCAAAGTACAGGCAGAAATGCCGTAATGTGAAACTTGTGTTTCCGAATGGTGCTGCTGTGGCGTCATTTGGTATGTCAGATTGCTCACATATAACAAGGGACCTGATGAAGAGGAAAAAAAAATCTTCCCTTTTAGAAAGTTTTATTCAACCAAAATTGAGAGACTCCTGACATGGTGAATCAAGATTAGTCAAATCCATGCAGGATGTTCACAAGTTGTCATCCAATACAATGTAATTCAAGAACATTGATAACCAGATTTTAGCTAACAGAGCTACATTGACATTTGTACACGTATGGTATTACTGATCTTCACCGTTTTTACCCGTCTGGCTATGTTAGTGTAGTGATGTTCATGATGTGGAAAAGAAACTCCAATCTCTTGAGAAATCTTTTTTTTTTTTTGGGGGGGGGGAGTGTTAAGTGTTTCACTTTTTTTCTTTTGGTGACAGGACAGCGGTCAAACAACGATACTGGTGAAAATAGGAGACATTACCCCAATTAAGAACCTGAGGGCCTTAAACTTGCATTGGTTGAACCTCTAATTGTTTTCTCCATCCGCCATATCAAATTACCAATCAAAATTAAATAATAAAATCTAAAATCAAGGCACAAAAGGGCTGCTCTCCCACGCACAACTCTCTCTTGCTGGGCAACCTCAACATCTCCTCATGGCGTCCACATTTTGAAACATTTGTGTGTGTGGACTGAGCCAAGTTTGGTCAAAGT
>NTHP01000299.1:517711-544906 GCA_003416845.1 Oplegnathus fasciatus
ATTTTTTTGCAAGAGAGACCTGAGTATAGCAGATAGAAAGAAAAACAAACATAGCCAGACATAACAAAAGGACATACAGCATCAGAGACAGTCACAGACATCACTAAAGGGATTTGAGGATAAAAGTTTATATTATATCATTTGGAGTTTTGATAATGGTGGTGGTGAGCATTGTCTTACACGTTGATCCAAAATCTTCCATAGTTGTGAAACTGGGTTAAGATCTGCCGAAGCATTTTATTCACGTCATTTTCATACTCACCAAACCATTCAGTGAGCCCTGGTGCATGTAAGCATCTGCATTTCATATGTTTCTCCACTCTTTCCACTCTTTTATCCAGGTTTTTCCATTAATTTGTCCCCCGTCTGTGTATATATATATATATATGTATATATAAATATATACATATATATATATATATATCGAATTTAAGTGAAACAAACAAACACTACATCACTAGTTTGACCTATCTTTGAGTGAGCAAGTTTTTCCATGACATAACGTTGATTGGTGGAAATGTGAAAATATAAATATGAAACTTCATTTGCTAAAGTGGTACATTTCATTTCATGAGGAACTTCAAATACAGCATTGTCTCCTTTTCCACTTAATTTGGCACCCACATGCACATTTACACTGTACAGCCCTAAATGATACGTAACCTCATATAGTCAGGCTATGTGCCAGAATGACTAGCTCCATAGGAGTCAATCACAGGGTCATGCACCACCTGAAATATATATATCACATTTAAGTGAAACAAGCACTACATCACTAGTTTGATCTATCTTTGTCTGAGTGAGCATGAAGAACTTCAAATATAGCATTGTCTCCTTTTCCACAATGATGTTTAGAATATATATACAACCTGAGTTATATTTTTGGTGATAGTGTTACCCCTTGGTTTCTTTTCAGCTCACAACAATGCATTCATGTAATTCATTTATTTATTTTTCACTGCTGCGATGGCACACCTTTGGACGGACCAATTATTGTTTGATCTATTCTGTTATAATGCAGTAGTCTGCAATGATTACAACTTTATTTTTGGCACATGGGTGACCAAGAATCTTTGTTGCGTGCCACCCTCCTCTCTCACCATTGTCCCTGTCATTCTCTATAGCGATCTATCAAATAAATGCAAAAATGCTGTAATAATTATATTTAAAAAGCTTCTGGGACTCAACTACCTCCACATACATTTAGATAGAAATTTGATTAAAACTGCTTTTGAGCGATTTCTTTTTCAGGCCTTATACACACTAAAAATCAGAGGGTTAAAAATGAATATATATAGCACAGATACAATACTGGGTTAACTTGACTCAGTACCAATGTGGTGTTTGGACCCAGCGTCAGTGTTATGGTGTTAACTTTACCCAGAATCTATTGGTAGAAAACCACCCTACAGAAGAGTTGTTTGATCCAGTAGCCCAACAGTAATGTACAACACCAACACTGTGTCAGTTTTTAACTGACTGATTTTTAGTGTGTAGACTTTTTTTATAGCAGACATTTTGACAAAAGACCCCAGGTGCAATTAATAACATTAACAATGCCTGTATTCCAATTAGGGCCCGGTATTGTGTATGTTAGCTTAGGAACAAGAACAGAGCAAGCATCAATGTTATTAGTTGCACCTGGTCTTTTCCTGCTGTGACAGGTTGAAAATGTCTGCTGTGAAATAGATCTATAATGGATCTTAATGGGGAAAGCAAGAGAGTGTCAATCACACTGTAAGCTCTCCTAAAGTACAGACTGTGATAATAACTATTTAACTTGCTGTTTCCGCTCTTCATACACATACACAATCAGATGGCTGCCTGCTTTTATTAACAATGTGCATTTTAGAGTTAGAGAGTATGTTTTGTTTTTTTCTCCACAGTTTTTCCATGTCAACGATAATGTGGCAAGTTGACATGCAGCTTGAATCTTTTCTTCTCTTCATTGTTTTGGACATTTCTAATTCCTCACATAGTTTACCCCTGCATACACATACCTTACACCCTATTGTAATATTCATGCGTATTGAATTTTTATAGTGTAATTGACAGCTGGCTCTACTTTGCTTTGTTTCAGCCTTACTGATTCTCCATTCTCTTTGCTCTGACATATTTTCTTACAATTTTAGTTAGTTATTATTAGAATATTTTGGTACTTTTAAAATGTCTTTAACTTATCCTTAACTCTGTCAGTTCTCACACGCTCAATAAACTATACATTTAGGCTTTTTTGCTGTTCTCTATGAAAATTCATGGAGCACATAGAACAATGTCAGCCTGCCTAATACAGTTGACCAAAACTTCAGCATCTTTATCATTGGGTACAGGGCCAAAAATGAAATGGATGAAACATGAAACAAACATGAAAAGTTTCTTTATTTTAGTTTCTATCCAATAATGTAAGTCATCCCAAACTGTTCTGATGTATGTGCAGGAGAAGAATAAGTGGTCTGCCATTTCTATATCCCTTTTACAGAAAGTGCAAACATTATTATCAAATTTAATATTAAGAAATTAATTGCAGAGGTGAATAGCACTGATCAGTTTGAGATGCACTTCTTTCACTTTTGGAGGTGTCTTTTGTGCTAAGAGACAAACTCATACTGTACTGCTGATGGCATCCCATAAAGGGTTTAAGAACCTTGATAATGACTGCATGGTTGAGAATCCCTTGATAACAAAAGGGTTGTTGGCTGTTCGACATGTTTTAAAACGTAAAAACAAAAACAAGGTTTGGCCCCAGGCTATATTGCCTCATTGTTTTAGTACTCATGCCAAAGTAGCTGTAGGGCAAAGTTGCGTTCAGAGCAAAAAGTCCCATTCTTGTTTTTCATGCCTTTTATACAAATAAACAAGTTAATAAGTACAAATTAATTGACTTTTTTTTATTGTCACAGTTAGAGAATATAGGGGATTCTGAAATGTCTCATTTTCTTTCATAAATTCAAAAGCAATTTTATTGGAATGTACAGTAAATATTAATCCCTCAGGTATATGTTTGAAAGGAATAAAAACAACAACATTTTAAGACAAACGCTTTTTGACAAGGAATCAGAGGACACACACACACACACACACACACACACACACACACACACACCAGTCCTCTCAACCTTCAGATCAGTACATCCCACTATGCTTTGCGATGGTCTGACAAGTGGATCCAAGATGGCGTAGAAAGTAAAGCTAGGTAAGTGTTGACTTCCCATTTTCAGCCCTTTCAGTTGTCTTTTGCATCGCAAAGCCACTGACACGATTCCCCTCCATAAATCATTAGGATAATGACGAATGCTTTGAGTCCACGCACGGGTAACAACACGATGTCATATCAATTATATGCGCCTAAACACCGTGGCAAAATTACAGGCCCGAACCCGTTTTGTTTCGGCGAACCTAGCTAGCTAGCTCGCTAGCTTGCTAGCTCGCTAACATTAACAAACCAGCCAGCTATTCTTGTTGTGAGCCTGCCAGTTTGGTGCCAAGAAAGGCCG
Organism: Oplegnathus fasciatus; assembly: GCA_003416845.1. Lineage (NCBI taxonomy): Eukaryota > Metazoa > Chordata > Actinopteri > Centrarchiformes > Oplegnathidae > Oplegnathus > Oplegnathus fasciatus. The sequence goes on from NTHP01000299.1 coordinate 521,206, forward strand.
TGTTTTGGCTAGCAAGCTAACTGTTAGCTACGCATACTCTGGTTAGTGGCAACACTGTTTACCCTGTGCAAACCTGAACGCTAAGTTAACCAACGCTGTGGGGACATTTTTCAGGGCTTTGTAGCGCTGCCGTCATCGCTCTGACTTGCAACAGTCATGACAAGTTTACCAGACAAACAACAGCTATAACTACCTGCTGAAAGACGAAACAAGTCATTCCCTACCTTTGTGTTTATTCCTGTGTGCTCTCTTGATATCTACTAATTGGGCTCAGAGAAATTAGCAAGTTTTACAGCCGTGTTTTTCTGCACATTGCTGCTAACGATGCTGTCAAGCCAAATAACGTTATGTCAGTATGAAAGCAGTCGATGTTATTTTCTCCTTCTGTCCTCAGCTATAAAATTAGCTTTCTCCTCCACTGTACTGCAGTCGAAGCTGTGGTCACTGTAGTAGGATCCCACGGCTGGAAACTAAAAACAAGGCAGGTGTCCACCCACTGTATCCCGCCAAACTATTTGTTGTTGCCCCTATGAAGTGGCTGGCTTGCAAGACTAACGTTAGGTTACAGCTATTCTTACTGTTACAATTAGGAGTGTAAAACGCTGCATAGGTTTTAAAGTAACCTCTCTTATTTAGAGTAAGCACTGAATTAAAATCAGTCCCATGTTTGGTTTAAACTCTGACCCTATTTTCCATATCCCAGCTAGCCCAAGCAACTTTCAACCCCTCATTTTGCATGCTACACGTTCTGTGCAACATTTGCTGACTAGATTATTATGATTATAAGATGCAGTAAGATGATATGTGGTGCATGTGATTCCGTTATGGTTTTGACACCAATCAAGTACGATCTAAATACTCTTCCCTTAAGGCATGTGAACCTGTCTCGTGGGAACACGGGCTGGACTAGTGTTTCTTGTTTAAGATGCTCCAGAGAAGCTATACACGTTACAGTATGACAGGTGCTGCAACATTATTTGTCATAATTGGCCAGTTGGCATATTTGCAACATAGTACATAAGCATACATTGTCATACAGCCTACTCATAACATATAATATTGTTCCTCATCTGAATGTTTGAATTTTTAGAGGAAGTGAACTCAGCAGCAGTTCACTTTTTTTTCTTATGGAAAAGATGAGATTATGGAAAACAACAGAGCTGTAATCTGCTGTCAGATACTGTACACGAAAGTGTTAACTGCTTAGGACATGCAGCATGCTCAGTTTGTACAAACTCATGAAGTGTCTGTCTTCAGCAACATTTGATTTGAGGGAAAAAAATATTGCATGTGTTGCAAATATTGTATTTTATTTCTGTTGATCTCAGTGTAAATTCTGGGTGGAGTCAAAGCAGTTAAAACCTGTGATGAATGCTATACATCAACACTAACTTCAGATTTAGTTCACGTCATGTGTGCACCCAACATGTAGTGTACATTAGCTGGAGAAGTTTTTCTGTATGTCATGGTCTGAAGAGACAAGAACAGGCTGACTCAGAGGCACTGCCAGTTGGGCTAGAGCAGCTGTTAGAAGCATAGTTGCCTGTTGCTGGGTATTTAAGAAGTAACTATCTGAAACGCTTACTGTTAATATGCTGCTTATTGCAAAATTAAGCCAAAGTGGCAGATCTATTTAGTTTTTTCCCTCTTCTCACATAGTCAGTTATGATGCATAAAATGCCCAACGAATGTTCTTTCATGAAAATCCAGTTTTCTACCATCTGTTGTTTGATGTTTTCTTTTATGCTGCTAATGCAGCTTTAGCATACAGTAGTTGTCTGCTGTCTCACTTTCAAGGACTAGCTGTCACAAATATACCCAAAATTACTGGGCCACAGGCCACAGTTTCACTGTTCCTTTTGAGCCAGTTATAATCAAAAGCTGAATTCCAGGCGGTGGTGAGGGCTAGGATGGAAATTCAGCATCAGCTAATTGTTGTGGAATTTTAATTAGCAACCAAAAGATTGTTTTGCCAGCCATCTTTGCACATAATAACTATAATGGGGCTTTTGGGGCAGAATTTTTGTGATAAAATGTGTTTTTCTGCCAGCCTGAGATAAGCTGCAGTGCCAGTGGTGAAACCAGTAAGGTGGAAATGGGACCAAAAGTTACTAGGCTATTGGCCAAGGTTGAGCATTTGTTGCCCTGGTGTTCCCCAGCAGGTCACGGTGTACCGTCCCAATCCTGACCTGTGCTGGTTGGTGTGAAGGAGGGCACGCTGCCTCTTGTACTCTCAGATTGAGGTTTAGATTCTTACGCTGTAGCCCTGCTGCTTTTTTGTTGCTTGGCAGACATTAATGAAATGTTGCTGGACCCACAGAGTCTCAGGGTGGACATTATACAGTATACTGATATAATGGTAATCTTCTTCCAACCAGAGTTTAACCTGGGTCATACACTGCTTGACTTAGGTATGAAAGGGTTCCTGCTGTAACTATTGAACTAGAGATCATAAAGTGCGATGCTTAGCAGGCTTGATTCCTCTGCGCACCTATTGAGTGCTACTTCAGGACTTGACTGGATGACAATGCTACTTATTTAACACTTTGGGGCTTGCTTTGCTTTTTGTTGCATGTGATTTGATTGCTGTGGTACGGTCAGTTAGAATCTTAAATATAAACTTCAACGGGATGTGTGGTCCTTTCATGGTGTAGAAGTAATTGTGGTCATTGGATGCTAAGTCCCGACACACAGTCTCTGTTGACTGTGTATCAGTGAAAAGCTGCAAAAATGTTTTGACTGGTTAAAAACAAACAAACAATCACACGATTTTCTAGGAATTAAATTGAGTCCCTTGTACTAGTTCTACCCTAATGTGCAGAAAAGTAGGCGTGTGATGTATCCTCCCACCACCACCTAGAACCACACACAGCCTCCTTCTCCACAAGAACCGAAGACTATTCCTTCTTACACTTGAACATGAGTGTGTGTTTAGATGTACATTTATTAGTGACACACACTCACACACGGCTGTAATTAAAAGAAGATGATAGCAGGTGCGCTCCAGAGGATGCTGCTGGTCCAACATGGCCTGGTGTTGGCTCTGCAAACATTGATTGTCAAAACATGTTGTGATTGACTACCCGCTAAGCTGAGAATGTGTGTCTGATGTCTTAAGCCAAGCCTTTGTAAGTGCTGTCTTTGCTCTGTTTTTTATGTTATTACATGACCCACTGAGTTTACCCACATTTATACTCTTAGATTGCGTGCATTGTGTCGGATACATAAAACATAAAACTAAACATTTTAGGAGGAAAGCGTTAAGAAATAATACCACTCATGACTGTAATATACACACCTTTGTGTGGATCCACATTTCAAATATGAATGTCAGCCAGTCTAATTCATCAAATATTAAATAATCCAGCCTCATCAGTGCATGTGAGGAAGGTGCATTATCTTAACTATAGATGTAGATGCTCTGAATAACAGTCCACACTAGAGATTCAGTATATTGGCATGTGTTCACATTGGCACATAGTTGGTGTTGACCGCTCTGTGGTTGTGAAGTATCACAACACACCCATTTCCTTCTGCTTACTGTCCAGCACGTCATACTGTCTAGTCTCAATAAAGCCCTTATATTCTGCATTATTAATTCTGATAATGTCCTTAGTCTAAGCAGTCAGATGACGCCAGACAGTTGACTCCACTGTTGTCGGCTTTGGAGCTTGAGATGATAAAAAAAAAGTACGTCTCACATAATGCTTCAGGCTTCTCATATGACCACTGCTTTCCCAGCTAGTTGCAAATGTATTGTAAAGTACAATGTGTGAGCAGAGGCCCAGAGGATAAGGTATGTAGGAACCACTCTTAGGAGCCTCATCCTGTTGATTTATGACACAGAACAACCACATGAGGACATGACTCTTGGTGAGCAGAAATCCACATTGCACGCTAGCACCATCAAAACACCATTTCTTTAGGGTAGAAACACTGTAAGGGCCATTTCACAGAGCTCAAGATGAAGTCTACAGATTGCTTGTTTTGTCCCACCAACAGTCTAACACCCAAAGATATTTCATTAACAATGATGTAAGACAGAGAAATGCTGCAAGTTGCTGTAACAATCAAATGTTCTTATCCCGTAAAGTGTTTTGAGTGCATACGTCATATAAAACTTAGTGCTTGGTTTTAGATACAAAAATTGAATAACATATGGGATAGAAATGAGTATTTACCTGCTCAACTTGAAGCTTTTAGATGTTACAGAAAGGAAAGGCATCCAAAGGCACAGAAGAAAAATTTACATAAAATATTTTATTATTTGAAATATGCCTCAGTCACATGTAATAACTAGTGACTTGCTACCCATGAGTCCAGCACAGAGGTAAATCCTTTTTCAAATTAAGGTTTTTAGTTAGCAACTGATCATGTTGGCAGTCATTGTTCCTGTGGCAGATTCTGCTCATCTTGTTCCAAAATGGTTTCAATGGACTTTGAAGAAGTATTAACAAATTATATTTGAGGCAGATCTGACTCGGTTCCGGCTGACTCATGTAGTGACTTTCGTTTTGATGTCTTGGAGTGACGTTTACACTAAAAGGACGGGTGTCATTTTGGAAGGAAAATAGGTTTGTGTATGACATTCAAACTTTTAGATGTACTAAAAATACTATGTGTACTATAGTGTATAACACGAAAGATTGCATTTTGACTTGCACTGCATGTGAAGTCTAAGTAATTTCTTGCCCTAGCAAGGATGGATGTCTTGCTGTACCTTCATGGCCCTGACATATTCTGCATATGATTTACTTTTGTCCATCTGTAAATTTGTATTATTTTCTGGAGTGGATGAATGGAGTTTGGCTGTCAGCTGTACAACTTTGTGATGTTTAAAACTTGGAGAGCCAGTCTCAACACATGATCCACTACTCCCAAGATAGAAATAGAGTGGAGCCCTCTCTCTATTTCTCTGATTCTCCCTTCTCTCAACATTTCTCTCTCTCTCTCTCCGCTGAGGGAAAATGTGGAAATTATAAGTTATTATAAGTTCATTTCCTGTAAATTCCACCTTGAAGCATTTGTGGAAGGTTTTGCACTGAGCGTTCTTGTGCTAAGAGGTCTGAAAAACAATCAGACCTAAGGCATTGTAGTATTTAAATGTTTTTTATACAAACATTAAAGTTTTCAACAATAACAATGTATTTCACAATTAAGTTTCAGCAAGATGCAAAAATGATGGCAGAAACCTGGTCATTACATGTCAAGGTTTAGTTGAAAAATTAAGCAAACAAATAAGGATGTGTTTCACAAATAAATGTGTGTGGGAGTACTGTTGGCTTTATTTTCTCAAATTGTATAACCTGATATATACTTATATATTATATACTTAAATAGTCAGTATGATGGTCACTAAGTTTGACCTATTTGCATATCCACTCTTAGACTAGAACCTAGCATACAGCCAGTGAGCATGCCTGAGGTAACAAGAAACAAGCTGTCTTGATACACACTGCCCAATGCCACGGAGAGAGAAAAAAGGATTTTGTGAAAATGAGAAATGGAGTAATGTCCCAGTTTTAGGTTAATATATCGCTTGAAAATACTCTGTCTGTGCCTGGGTTGATGGTTGTGTCATCTTCAGCATTTCAGTTCCTGTGGAAAGAAGAATATTCAGTATAGGCTAGTGTTGTTTTCGGTAGTGCAGAGTCATGAGTGGCCTAGAGGTTTGTCTACAATCCATGGTGAGAGGAGTGTCAGTCTTAAAATGTGGCAGGGAATTTGGAATGCCTCTCTTTATTTTTAGCGTAAATAAAATTATTTTAGTTTTAGGCGAGGAGCACCTGCAAAATGTTGCTGAACTAGAGGTAAAAGGACATATTTTTCAACACAGAGCAGCTCTATCAGAGTTCATATCTTTCACCTCCTGGCTGCTGAACACTTTCTTGCAGCACTGCATGTTAGGAATAAGCATTGGATATGTGTAAAACAGGATTACAATATGTCCCCTTCGTTCTTAACTATTTAGTCAACTAGTTCTCATTTCCTTAAACTGCTAATTTGTTCTGTCAGAACATTCTTGGTGTCTACGATTCACAAACTTCACAGTTCAGTTTTACATGTTATGGTGGTGTTGCATTTAACATATTTTTGGTACAGCCAAATTAAGTCGTGTCTAAGAATGAATGAACATTGCAGTTTTCAGTCTGTTAAACTATCATTGTTAACAGAGGGTATCATATCTTCCATTTAAAGGGTTTCTTATCCAGTGCTATACTGCAAATCTGTAGAAAAGACAAGCACCTCCTTCCCTCACCCAATACATCGGCTATGGCCAGATTGTGTCTCTTTAATCCGGATGGCAATAGCCAATAGATAAAATTAGGACATTTTTTTCCTATTTCCCAACCCTGCTTCAGAAAAGATGTTCACACTGTGCCTTTCCTCATGTTTTTTTCGTCTTCCAGACGTTTTGTCCCTGAGTCATGGCGGACAGGAGAGCGGAGAAGTCATGTGAAGAAGCCAGCAGATCGTTAACCAGGCGGGAGTACGAGGCGGCAGTCAGCCACAGCACGGACGCCCTGGTGGTCCTTGCACCCCAAGCCCAATCTTCCGGTGCCCCTGTCCCGCCGAGCCCTCCATCCCTTGTCGCCGCCGCCGGACCCCTCCGCAGCCGTGTCCTGCTCTACCGAATTGCTGCCTTCCTGCAGCTGGTGAGGACAGTGGCTGTCTAAGCATTGTAGCCACCCTAGCAAGCATGCGAACTATAGTCTAAGATAAGCACTCTTTTCCCTCCACATCTCTTGCTTTCCTCCAAAGGGGGCAGTCAATCACAGTTATGCCAGGGGGAGGGAGGGATACCTTTCTTTGAGAATTATAAAATTATAAAAATCATAATTTTGAGACAGAACTCTGAACTGTCATATCACCAAACAGAATATAATTTTCTCCTCTCCTTAAAGTAATACACTACACTGAAATGACGTTGGCTGATCATTGTGCTTTAAATCCACTGTTGTACTTCTAATCACTGGGTAAATTACCATGAAGAGCAGGTTAGAAATGAGAACAATAAACTCTACTTTCTTCCTCCATGGTACTGTTATGTTATCTTCCCAGAGCACTAAAATTACACCAGTTACTTAAGCCCTAAGATTATGGAAACTACTTAAGTCCTATAATGATAGTGTGAGGGACTCCGCTGTGAAGCAAAGATAGCCATTCTTGGAGCTTATGTGAAGCTCTGACCCTCGAACACAAAGTGTTCCCATTTGTTATGGCTACCACTTTTCAACTTTTTTTTCTCTTTTTGCCAACAGAAAAACTATGATGAAGCAGATGAAGACTGCAAACATGGTGAGTAGCAATTCAAATTGGAACCATCTGCTGATACTGTAGTCTGTTTTGTTTTTTTTTCACCTAGTGGCAGACAAAGTGGGCTGCCAGGGTCAGGGAGGCACTAAGTTCTAACATGCCTTGGTCTCAGTGTAGCAGAAAAAATCTTAGATTTGGGCTTATGTCTTTGCAGAATTCAAAGCTGTTTACTTTGTGTTTACTGGGTTAATTTCATTGCTTCGGGTCAGAGTTGAAAGAAAAGAAATGTTTGGGCCAGTAATTTCCCTCAGTTTTTGGTCAAAAGGCAGGTAATCTCTAGGGTCAAAGTTTATGTCCCAGTGACCATAAGTGTTAGTCACATACTGTGGTAAGCCTGATGTAGCAGGGCACTGTCAAAGCCTGCTTTGTAGAATGGGGTGTGCTATAATACACTGACTTTCAGCTTGAATAAAATCTACAAAATTTCACAATTTCCTTGACTTGTTCACACAATTTTAAACTACAGTGTTCTAGAGAACAGACTTGGAAACAACTAATTATATGTGTTGGAAGAAACCTAACTGAATGTATTGAATGAATTCTCTCCATACCTGTTCCCTCTGTATTCGTTATCCTGTCCTAGTCCTGGCAGAAGAGATTGCCAGGGGAGACGGTTCGCTACAGGCCAGCTTGCGCTCCATGCTTTTGGATGGCAGCCTGCAGGAGGTGGTCAGCATCCTCTCTAAAGCCTTGTATGGAGAGCCAATGGTATGATTAATGAACACTGTATACAATATATGCATGCAGACAGTCAGCCTACACATTAACTGTAATTAGAATGTTTTGCCAAAGCGCGTGTTGTTCTACAAGGCTTACTTCTGGATTGAAAAAGGGCCACTTGAAAATAAATGTCTGAGATGAATTGAGGTGTAGTGCTCTTCCTATAACTTTCTGTTACCTTCTGGATGTGACTGACAGACACGGTCACTCTTTATATGTTGTGCTATTTTCCACTTTTTCTCCCGTCTGACTTCTCCCTCCCTTTGCTAATCCTAACTGCTGTCTTCACACATCAACACTCATTTTTCTGCCAAGGTGCCTCCCCCAGCTCCACTCTTCTCCTGTTTGTAACCACTTCCTGCACACTGCACCACACACACACACACACACACACACACACACACACACACACACACACTCACTGACTCAAACACAGACACAAGCACGTATTCAAAGGTTGAGCTTGGCCCCAAGGTCATCCAACATTTTATGCAAGTGGGGACAATGCTGTTTGCTAGGCATGTCTCTCTCTCTCTCTGTCACTTTTAGAGACGCACACGGACAAACATTATTATGACACAGCTTGGTCTTTCCTCGTCTGACTGACCCCCTCCTTTTTTACTCCCCTTTTTCACAGATCATTTAAAGCTTCCCATTCTTAGTGTTCCTTCAACTCCTCCTCATCCTCCCTTTCTTTGTACTGTAATGTCGACCCAGGTTTTGTAAAGTTATACTTCTGTTGAACTTCAATTTTGTAATTTCTCAATGTTTCACTCTAAAAATAGATCAAACTGTTCAGCTCAACCACTGACTTTTCTCATTCACACAAGAGGAGTACTTGAGAATCAGAATGGAAACACTAGAGGAGTCAGAAAACTCTTCTTATTTATTTGCCACTTCACACTCAGTGTAGTTTAGCTGTCCTGTGGAGTGTCGTGCAAGTGTGTTGTCACCCTGTTGGGATGTAGCCAACTGCCAGCAGTTTTTCTTAGATTTCATCAATGAGTGACACTTAATTACAGTTTCTTTAGCCTTTTCTAAACGTACTTCACAGCAATCAGGTGACACAAATCAGGTACCCGTAGTCTGGATTTAAAAACCAGACTAGAGAAGCTCTGCTGGGATCTGTACCGTAAGAGCTGACACAGGTGCTCATTGGAGTAGGGACGGTAATAAATGAACAATAGGCCCTTTTGGAGACTTCTTGTTGCTTTAAAAATAAGTGTAAAGTGTAAAAGTAAAAAAGTAGAGCCAGTCAGCTGGGACTGAAGAGTTTTATTGACATGCCTACACTACTTATTTGAACGCTTCACCGGAGTATCATCCAGATCCAGAAGGGTCAGAGGACAAATAAACATCTTTATTATGCCCGTTTGTTAATTAAAGCCTTGATCTTTTAAGGAAAAATACGCCCGTATCAATTTTGAATCATAAAATGCGTCTGCAAAAGAAAATGTCTTACTAATCACCACTGAGACACTAGATTAATTTCTGTGTGTCAGGTACAGTTACTGGCAGGAAATCCACCCAGAGAAGTGACAAATTGAAAGAGCAACATATAAACTGTAAGCACTCCATCTAGATAATGCATTACCCAAAGGGTTAGAGGTTTTTGTCTCTTGTTTCCCTGTGGCGGTTTTTAATGCAGAGCAGTTACACACCGTCACACTCTCACTGCCCTTTGGGGTTGCAAATATTCAAACTTGTGTAGTGCAGCTTTCGGGATGGTGATGGATTTAAATCTTGCCTGTAGATATCTGGAAATGACATGATCAGTATGATTACACCAAGCAAAATCTGCCAGTTTATTCCAAAGCGGTGGGTTTTATAGCACTAATTGCAGTGTGTTGTTGTAATTAAGATCCTTTTTTCCTTCTTTCACAGAATGGCATTGTTGCAAAAGACCTGACCAGATTAAAAATGCTCTTCTCAGAAATAGAGGTAAGTGCCTCTGGTTGCAGGGCTGCAAACCTTACTGTTGTGCTTTCTGGCCTCCTTTGTTCATGCCTTTTGGTGCTTGTTGGTTTTACAGATGATGGTTTAATGCTAGCAGGCGAGACTCATAAAGATGACTAATGACCTGATTCCAGCACTAACTTAATTATTTTGTGCTCCTCTGCCTAACATGTAGCTGTTGTGGATTTATTACTCATTTGTCTGCAATATGTCCAGTGGTCCAACTGTTTGTATGGCTATGTTAGTAGTTGACATAATAGTAATAATCTTTCTGCCCCCACCTCCACCCACCCCTTCCCAATCTTTGTCTCTGTCAGGCTATAAATAGGGAGATGGCACCAGAATACACAGATGACCACGAGGAAGGTGAGTAAATCTGTAGCATGAGTCGTTTTCAATACTTCCCTCAACTTGAAAAAAAGGAGGACAATATACTTACTTATACTTACAATATACTATGCTACCAAAAATTGACATATATTAAAATACAGTAGATATTATTTATGTTTAGAAAGTCTTTACTCAGCCAGTTGGCAGCTTGAGCACAAATCTAAACAGGTTACAAGCTGTCTGAAGCCCATCTTATGATGTTTGAAGGCTTTGGCTCAGTGTCATATTGACCACTTGGCTGTGTGTATTGACAGAGGTCCAAGATGGCTGGCAGTTCCGGCCTCCTCCCCGAGGAGTCACCAGCAGTGAGGAGTACACCCTCTGTAAAAGGTAATGCAAACTGCCTGTAATTTATTTTGCACACAGATGTGAGTAATGAAGAGTTTATCGCTCATCCGGGATATTGCAGAGTAAAATTAATATGCCATGTCCGCTGTTATAGATTTTGTGAAAGACAGGCATTTGATTGTAAAGCGACTAATATGGCTTTCAAGAAGCAATGATGGTATTCAGTTACACTGAAGGCTATAAAATTATGATTCATGGTAGTTAACCACCATAAATTTTAATTTGATCTCCCTTCACACTGAAGGAATGCTTTTACAAACATTAGTATACACCCTGGATCTTTGTGTACAAGGATATCAACAAATCTGTTGAGCCTTAGACCTCGTCCTGTGAACTTTCTCTGATTTTGAGTTTGAGTTGTCTTTAATAGCCCTTAGTATAAGTCTCACTGCAGCAGCCCCTGACCTGGGTCGGACAGTTGTATTTGTCTGCTGCTATGTCAGGCTTGTCTTTGCCTTTTATTGGATATTGTATATCCACAAGTCATCTGTTGTATATCCACAAGTCATCTATCTATTGCCTACATAATAGAAATTTTGCAATTTTTAGTTTCAGATTATGACAAATGCTGATTCTCATGATTTTTTGGCCATGTTAAGATGCCAATTGTTTTGGATTAAAATCATGTGAATACAGTTTTGGCATAAAAATGAACTAATTTAATTGTCAGTTAATATTAGCACAAATTGTTGTTTATTGATCATGTACAGATGCTGTATAAAATGCTGGTGGTGACATCAAAAATGTAAATAACTGATTATTTCCTTTCTTATAAATCAAATTTCTGATATTGGTTGTTCATTCTAATCTGTCACACGTGTAATATATATATACGTACAACTGCAGATTATTTTGTCTGACTAATAGTCGAAAAATCCAAAGGTTCCTAATTTACTATAGTTTGAAAGAAGAAATGCAGCAGATTTTCACACTGGAGGAGCTGCAACAAAAAAATGTGTGGTATTTTTAGTGATTTCATGACGCAAAACAGTTGAAATTATCCCAGATTGTTTGTTTGTTTTTTTTAGTTTCATAATTGATTAATTGACTACTTGTTTTAGCACCAGTTCAGCACACAGTTTGTCTTTGCTGTAGGTACTTGGAGCAGGGTCTGTGTCGGTACGGGGCCCAGTGTACGTCAGCCCACTCGCAGGAGGAGCTGATGGAGTGGCAGAAGCGCTATGCGTCACGCCTCATCCGCCTCAAACAGCAGCAGGAGAGCAAACACTTCACCGAGAACTACATGGAGACACTGATAGAGAAGTGGATGAACTCTCTCTCCCCAGAGAAAGTGGTGAGTGCCTGCAAGCTCAAAAGTGTCTCATAGATAGAAAACTGCCAAAATGTCGTCCCAAGGTGACGATTCACTTCCTAGAAGGGCCACACAAACGCATAATAAATTTTACTATACTATATTTGCACAGCAGGAGCAGACTATCCTTACCCCAGTCAGGGTAATCTCAATGTTTGACATTAAATCAGTTTATTGAATTACTGCAGCTCTGTTGACCAGACAAACTGACAAAATTAAGCAAGAAACATACATTATCTTGAGCCATGATATTGAAGGAGACACATTCATAAGTCTTTATAAACACTGTTAATCCCTATAGCTGGCCCCTGATCATTGTTTAGCATATGTGATACAGATGAACTTCTCCAAAGGTTGCATTCATTCATATATTGTGCAGCAGTTAACTTAACTTCCTCCAGTTTTTGACAGACTACTTCCTGTAAAAGATTTCTGAATACATTTGCAGTGATAGATTCCGTCTAAGCATGTGTTGTTGTTTTTTTCTAGCTAAGTGACTATTTAGAAGGAGTGAATGTAGAAACCAGCTCCAGCCTCTCTGTCACCGTCACCACCAAAAAGTCCTCCCACTCCTGGACCTTCTCCTTGTTGTGCAAGGTAGGATGAATTGTTGAATACCAAGCATGTACATATTCAAATGTTTTCTTTGTCTACCCAGATCATTTGTCAGTATGACACTGAAAAATAATATTCTGCACTGCACACCTGCCACTGCCAGTCGGTCCTAATCATGGTCCTAATAATGTGAATGTTCTGATTATCTTCTTACTCCCGTCTCCTCAACTAGCCGGCTAGAAAGCTGTACCGCATCGCCCTGCTCTATGATGCCCACCGACCACACTTCTTCATCACAGGTGTGTCAGCGGGGGAGCGGCTACAAGCCGTCCCCAAAGCCTGCCAAGAGTGGACTCCAGGAGAGGAAACAGCAGGTATGTCATATATCCATATTTCATGACCAGGGGAGAGATTTTTTTATTTTGCTTTTTTCTTTTGTACATTTTGGCTCAATCATTTTTAAAGATATGCTTTTCTTTTTCTCCCTCCATTATTTCCTGTTTTTCCACTCATCTCTGTCGTCACACATAATTACACTGTTGCTGAATCACGAGTGTTTTAAAGTTCAAATAATTTGAACTTCTGAGGATTGTATGACCTGAATAGGTTTTGCGATTCTGTTTTCAGTTCTTTCTTTTTGTGCTGGACAGACTTGTTTTACTTTGGCCATATTTTGTCCTGTTCAAAGTAGCTACAGATCCCAGACAAGGCTGTAAAATGTCTGAAATTATATAAATTTAAGGTAATAAAAAGTCTTGTTTACGGCACATTTTAATTTATACATTTTGACATCCCACATGTTGGGTTTTTTTGGTGTTCAGTAATGTATTGGCCCTATCTTGCATTGGTCTACAGTTTTTAATTTAATTTGTTTTACATTCACAGACAAGTGGAAATTGCAATCTGTGTTTCCTTTCATCTTAATTAATGTTACATCTCTCTTTTGTTTCATCTACAATGATTTAAATACATTTACACTAAACTTTGCTGTTCTGACAGTGGCAGCAGACAATGGCCTGGACCACTGCGTCTACAAGGTAGCAGTGGGCTTCAGCACAGAAATCTTTGGTACCTTCCGACAGACCGTTGTTTTTGACTTCGGCTCAGAACCTGTGCTGATGCAGCGGATCATGGTGGATGCTGCCTCCATTGAAGGTATGCTAAAAGCAAGAAGGTCATCTAGACATTGCTGAAAGTCTTTTCATTGTATGTAAAAATATATAAAGAAGTGGCATGACTGTTTTTAATTTGAAAACACTCTATATTCAGGCATCCATTACACTGTGTACCAAACACAGTTTTATATCAAGTTATAGATGGGTTGCTTTTTTGCATGTCGCGTTCTGTAGTTTTTTAAACATTTAAATATTTTAAGAAGATGCAGTTGGTTAAATAAGCACTTACAGTAATAAATGCATTCTTCTTTGTTCTCAGACCTAGAACACCTGATGGCAGCCAGGCAGCAGCTCCTGATGACTGCAAAGCGCTGGGACTCTTCCTGTAAGACCATCGTGGAATTCATTCCTAATGAAACGATGGCTGAACTGGAGCGCAGCCTCCTCTCTCGCTATCAGATCCCTCTGTCGGCCGACCAGCTCTTCACCCAGTCAGTCCTGGACAAGACTCTGACCAAAGACAACTACCAGGCCCGTCTGCATGACCTGCTCTACATAGAGGAGATTGCACAGTATAAAGAAGTTAGCAAGTGAGTATACAAGTTGTCATGGTTACTTCTTACTGGGATAGTAAAATATATTTTCCATAAATGTAAAAAAAAACCCACAAATACAACAGAATGTAGCAAACTTGAATTTAGAAAAATGAGGGTTAAATATACATAGAAATGCTGCCTTTATCTATATCTGTAATAGGCTGAATGTTTTCAAGAATATTAGACAAAAAATGACTCGTTTGGAACGCCTTTGGTTGAGAAAGCACGTGAACATTGGTATAACAACGGCACAGGATTTAAATAATTCTAGCTAAGGTATATGCAAGCTGTGTGCTACTGTTTCAATTAAAGGACAAAAGTTTAATGCAAACTAAAATTTGTATGCATTTATTGTGCACTGCTAAAGATAAGTTGAAAAGCAACCGTGCAGACTCAGTTTTAGCCTGCTTGGTGATCCAGTAGGTAAGCCCACCGGATCCTAATTCTCCACTGATGGAAACATGTTCAGGACTTAATTATTCCAACCCTGACAAAGTATGTCAATACATTTGTATTTTGTAAATGAATTAGAATGTTTAAAATTTGATTGCGCTGTGCCTCAAGAACAAACCTAAATTCACAGTGTCATCTGATATGTGTATATCTGCATATGTCCTGTGAATGATGCTAATTTAAAACCATAACCTGCTATCTTGCTGCTGTCTTACCATTCTGAGGCATTGACAGCAAGAACTAATGTTACAAATGCCAGCGTGACTCTGGCAGTATTGATGAACTTACACTGAAATTATCATTTTGCAGGCTGCTGACAATTTGGAACTTGGAGTTGAAACTACTGCGAAACAGCCTCCACTGGAATATAGGAAAACTAAATTTTAACTGCATCAGTAAAAATAAAAAAAAGATAATATAGAAAATGTCATACGAAATATAAAAAAAAGTCTTTATCATGGTTTGTCAAAATAATGTCACTGAGGGTCCACTTACTAGCCTTTCCTGAAGCTGTCAACCAAAGCTTTCAAAATTAGAATGTAATTGTGCAGTCTTAACAACTGAACAGTCAAGAAAACACTTCAGTGACTGGTCAGACCAGTCCACCTAATGGGCGTCTTGTCACTTGTCACTAATTTAGCTACAAATAACAAACATTGCTTTCAAGAATGCAGTTTAAACAACTGCTTGTTGTGTTTGACTTACCTTACCTTGCACGACAACTACTAAACAGTTGGTGATGGTTTCGATGCGGTTTTAATATATTTATAATATGTTAATATATTTTATTTATTGATTGATCATTTGTAATCTGACTACTTAGAATAAATTGTCATTGTTACAATACATATACAATATGGACCTTGTGTGAGGCTAAGTGGTGTAAATAGTTTGTGTTATGAGACGTCAACCCACCACAAGGTGTCAGACTCGGCCTTCATTGTGAATTTGCTGCGTGTGTGAGAGAGAGAGAGAGAGAGGGTGTATATCTCGCACACAGCTTGACTTGAGTTCTGGTGCCATTTAATAACATGTGTCTAAGGTGATTTCTTGGAGGTCGGTGAGGAAAATAGTGATTTCGTCCTCTAGAACGGAGACGCAGATTTTTGTGTGTGATGCTGATTACAGGTGAAATCACAGTGATTGCTCAATCCCACATTCAGCAATATCAGTACAGTGGTCCCTCCTCCACCACTTTAAATGTCTCAGCTTTCCTCTATGCTCTTAGTTTGATCTTTTCTTGTGACTCACAGTAATTTGAATTGGTAAGGAATTGAATTATGGGCCCTTTTCGGTTCATACTTGCTGTATGAAATGTTCTTTCAATCTGCTGCATTTCCAACGTGCATATGAATAATCCCTCTGCATATTAAACCATCCATGTTCTGGCAGGTTCTAATGCTTTTCATGGCTGATTGAGTTTCAGCAGGAGATTTTTAGTTAAGTGTGGATTCCCTCCATGGGATTTACAAATGGCATACAGTTGTTAAAAGCTTACTTTGGTCATTTAAATGCAACGTATAACTTAAAGAAATATCTAGAATATCTCTCTGAATAATCTCAAGCTAGATGTATTTCTTGCGTAATGAGAGTGACATCTTCCCATTTGGCAGTCTGGTATCAGGAGGTCAAGAGGCATCACCTGATTTTCTAAAAGTGAACATGGAGTGAGTCATGGAGAATCAAGAGTGCCCTGCTGTCTGTTTTTGTCTAAATGTTTCCCTCTCTGAGAGTAAAGCCAGAAGGCTGATGCAAAACCATACCGAGAAACCTCAAGAGTCCCTTTTGGTTGTGTAACACCACTGGTTTGCAAATAAATACAGAATGTGTTACCTCATCTGCATATGTCAATCATCCATCAGAGTTCATCACCAATATTGCTGCCTATTTCATCATTTCACATCCAGCAGAGACCAGAGAGGCAATCTTAAACAATCTGGAACTGAAGCGAATATTTTCCCAAAAGTGCTTCAATTTTCCAGGAAGCTTTGTGCCAGTGGCTGTTTTTCTCTGAAGGACCATCATATTCCAAATAAGTTAGCTGCTTTTTAGGTTCCTCAATGACAAGGTTTTATTTTGGTAACCTTACATTTTGGCTTTTTACAAAATGACAAGAAATAAGTATTTTTTTGTGATTTTCTTTGGAACTTCACACCTTGTGAAAAACACATATGTAGGTTTTGTCATTGTGTTCACAGCGCCGAATGCACAAACCTGCCAGCAAGTGATGCCTTGCTTCAAATTGATCATCTCTCTCACTATCACCAATCTATGCTCACCTTAACAACGTATAGCTGATTTCTAATGTGCTGCCAATATCAGTGAATGGTATGCAGGTCATTATGGGGACATTATAGTGACTCAAAGCTCTAAGACTACTCAATTGCCCGAGGCATGCATGGTGCACTAGGACATGTGGTAGGACTAAGAGAAACATATTATCATACATTTTCAGTGGGTTTGTCTGGGGTTGGAATGTGGCTGGTGTCGCTCGTTGCCAATCACAATCCACTCCTCTTATCCGTTCAAAAGCAGCGCTTTCTCTTCTCTGATGCACTGACAGTTTGGTATAGAGTCCACACCAGCTTCTCTCAAGAGCAAATGTATAATATTGTCCTAAGTATAAATATGTGGCAAAAGGCCGAACAGTTCCAGGGTAAAAATGTCTGCAGTAAAGGAAGGATACATGTGCCTCAGTCACAAGAGAAAATAATGTGATATTGGTACTAATTTATCAATAACACATCACAAATTAGTCTGATTGCTTTCATTTTTTACCCTGATTTATAAGCTCAAGCTAGATGTCTGCAACAGTATAACCAAATGTCCATTTTTTCCCCCCCAGGTTTAACATCAAAGTGAACCTCCAGCTCGTCAACAGCTTTATGCTGACCGGCATTTCTGTTGGGGCCAAGTATGCCCAGAATGGACAGCTCTTTGCACGCTTCAAACTCACTGAAACACTTTCTGAGGTAACTGGAATAGTTGCATTGTCACTTTCAATAAACTTGCGACATTGGTTCCTGCCTTTTCACTCTCAAGTACTGTAACTACTCATTGGTGTCACTTGGAGCCCAAAGGTGTCAGCTGGCTAGGTCTCCTGAACAGCTTTTTTTCCCCCTTGCCTCAGGACACATTGGCTGGCCGGCTAGTGATGACCAAGGTAAATTCAGTCCTGCTGCTGCCATTGGTCCGTGAGGGGGTCAGCAGCCACCCACCTCCTGGGGTCAAAGAGCGAGTTTACGAGGCCGTGATCGAGGAGAAAACCAAGGACTACATTTTCCTAAGGATCTGCAAGGACTGCTGTGAGGAGCTGGGGCTACAGCCTGACAGAGAACTACAGGTATGGACTGCACCAAGGGACAAGGAGACACTTCTGTGCTAAAGCATGAGGCATCTCTGTCGTGCTGTCACCACCAGATATTAAATAGGACTGGTGGATTGACCGCAGTGGAAAGGACAGGTGAATTATCTCTAAACACATGCAATTTTATTTGACACTCTTAAGAGATTGTACTTAGCATTCAGCTCACGATTCCTTCCACCCGGATGTCTTGCCCTTTAAAAAACTTTGAAGGTTAAAGGTTCACCTATTTATTACCATTTTAACAACAGGTTACAAAACAAAAGAAGGCTCATCTTTCCAGGAAAACCTGTGTGTGCTAGTGCGTCTGTGTGAGCATTGATTGCACTGTTTTGTCTCAGGTTTTCTCGTTCTGAGAAATCTCCCTTTATTGAATGACTCTACCTTCGGCAGCCTCAGCTTGATATTTTTCTCCCCTACTCCCTGAGCGTCGGCAGATGAAGCAAGTCGCTGTGTTAACAGTTATCAAAACAACCCTCATCCTATCACTGTGGGAGTGTAATCTTCTTATTCTTCTGCGAATACTGTTCCTGCCTGCTTACGTGCTACAATTTCATTTCCCTATCTCCTCTATGGGCTCTTACAATATTCCACACAGCCTTGAAGTTTCATGCTCATCTCGCTCTTGCATATCTCAGACTTTCCTGCTCTTGTATTCGTTGTTTATTTCACTTTCTTGCTGTGTCTTTCTCCCCCACTTTCCTCCTTACTGTGTTCACACTTCTTTTTATCTCTCATTTATTTTTTCTCTCTCCTTCTGATTTTCACACTCCCCTAAAGGCATTGCATACTTTACAGTATACCTGTTAGGAGCCTGTCTCTGTCTGTATGATAATGAGGCCCTCCAGCAGTGGAATCAAAAACTTAGTGATTACATAAAACTGGTTTAAGCCAAGGGATTACATAGAAATGTAACTGGACCAAGTATCACCAAGACATCAAGGTAAAAATAGACAGCTGTTTAGCTGTGAAAAGGCCAGGGCTAACTAAACATGGCACAACATTGTGAAACAGACACTTTGGTGGGGGCCTTGCAGGTGTTACTGTCCCGCCCAGTCTCCCAGTCCCTCTCACTGGGAAGAACACCACCATGATTCACTGTGTGGATAGTATTGCCCAAAAGATGAAAGCACCCTGTTTTTGCAGAATGTGGTAATTGTTTTGGGATTTCTTTGATTCTTAATTTTTTTAAATTCACCTAGATTTCTGTGATATTGACAGGTGAACACATGTGTATGCATGTCTTTCTAAATCATGTTTACTCAATTAAATTTACTGTAGTCTAGAGACATCTAAAAAAAATGGGATGCATCAAATCTTGATTTAGCTCTAGGGCAGCTGGCAATATTGTGGTCTCGATTGGTTGGTTTAGAAAATAATGTAATTTGAGCACTTGTACTTATTAATATTTTAAAATGTTTTTACAGATATAATGTACACGTATGATGCAATCTATTGCATGTATTACCTGTATTTTTAATAAATGTGGGTTCTATGTAAGTCATGAAAAAGAATCATGAGCTCAAGTTGTAATGAACAAATTAATGATTCGATCCAGAATCATACAACCCTAACAAAAAATCTTGTGTTTCAAAGCTATCGTATTGAATTACATTGTATTGTTTATAACATGGATATTGATTAATGGGTAGATAAAATGTTTGTTGGATTGACTGCTTAGTAAGCTCTCTGTATTGCCTCTGTGTCAGGTGGAGCTCCAGTTCCAGCTGAACAGACTGCCACTCTGTGAGATGCACTATGCCCTGGATCGCATCAAAGATAATACCATCCTTTTCCCTGATGTTGGCCTTGTCCCCACCATCCCCTGGAGCCCCAACAGGTGTGTGTTCCACCATGTACACAGTCACATGCACATTTCACTCTTGAAGACTGGTTCAGAAATGAGTTTTACATTGAAGGCAGCCATCAATATTTTATTCTGATGATGATTTTCATCTCTTTCGGGCATGGTGTCTCACTCCATTGATTCAGTGGGAACTCTGGGATACATTACTGCCTTTAAATGATGGGGAAAAGTCAATAAAAATAAACAGATAAATGGAGTCAAGGAAAATGACTTGTTTCATGTTACTATGTGGAAGAGGGCATCTTCTTTCATACTGCAGATGAACAGTGTTGATTAGCAGATATCTGATGGTTGGTCAACTGCCATTCATAAGATTTTAAGAGTGAGGGAAGATATTTGCACACAGTATGTACACACATCCACATCTAGTAAATGCTGCTAATCTTGAACACGGTTATTATGCAGACATTTCTTTAATACCTGCACATATTAGCTTGACAAATACCCTGACAGAGGGGACACCACGTCAATTCAGAGTTGACAGAATCTCCTTCGCCTTGCTGACTTGGCGGCCATTCTGAAATGCCGGCAGCTCCTTGCAGCTTTAGATATCTCTCTCTGAAGTTGGACAGGTGAGGGGAGCGAGGCAGTAATCTTTATTGACTAGAGCCAACTGTAATCCCCCTGTGACTCTCAAGGCTGCTGCTTTGTCTAGGCTCCAAAGTATGATTGATGTAGACTTTTGTTTTAATTGGAATTTAGATAAGTGAGGGTGTTTCATTAAACGCGGACCATGGAGTAAATTTAGCTGAAGCTTAAGCACACAGTTTAACATCAATATACAGGAGGATACACCCCAAGTGATGTGTCTTAAGCTGTATGTAAACAAACACTTAGACCACAAAATATTCTGAAGTATTTCAGTGAATAAAACCATCACATCTTGGTTTTGTGGTTTGTTTTTAAACATTAAATGTTTAATGGTCATTTTGTGTCTTACCTTTGCATAAAAACAAGTGATGGCAAGATGGGCATCAAATGATCATTTTACATTATACCTTGTGCCTTGTTTTGATTTGAATTCGATTCTCTGATTTGGCGAGTGTATTATAGCATCAGAGCAACCATTTTTTTAATCCACTCATAACCTGTATGGTGGCAAAATGTGTAAATAGGCTCACAGTCAGCATTCAAAGGATTAATCTGCAATACTGCAATGTGGTTGCATTACTGTAATGGATGTGCTATTATACCTCTCACTCCAGTCAGTAATTGAGAATTAAGATGTCCCAATTAGTCATGTTAAGGTGGGGGTGGAAAGCAAACAAAATGTCACTTAAGCTGTACATGATACATTATTAAATAACAAACACCTGGTGTTAGATTCTCCACCAGGACAATCTGCTTGCAGTATTGACCGATAACTCCGCTTTAAAGCTTTTTTTTTTTTTCTTAGTTTGTATGTCAAAGTGCAGTATACTATACTATAAGGCTGATTTGTTTATCTCACCCTCGATTACATTTGAGGAGGATGTATAGTTGGCATGTAAGAGTTGAGGTATCTCTCAGCCCCCCAACTATGTCTCAGTTGGAGCTCAATCAATTGGTGTTGGTGGATTCACAGTGTTAGGCTGAGGGTGGAGTCTTCATAATGAGGACAGTGATGCTAGGAGACAAACACAGACACATACAAATGCCACATGCACAATAACTCACACTTTCGTGAGTATGTGTGTGAAATCACATATGTTCAACCCTCTCTACTACCCTTCTGTATTGTCTGAGCGCACATAGGCCCTGTGTGTTAGTTAATATGGACTGCTCTTCACAGTATTTTTTTTGTATGTTCAGTGGTGGGAATGTACTAATGCTTGTTGCATCATTCCCGCACTTCCCTCCACCCCACATCTTTTACACATCGTTTGCCTTTTCCCGCTCTCCTATTTCATCCACCTACATCTTATTCCCAGACACCTCACCCACCACACCCTCTCCCCGGTGACACAATCTCAGTTGTCATGTTGAGTTTGGATGTGTGTGCATACATTTCCTGTCATTCTGTGCGAGAATTTTTCTTTATCTCCCACTGAAGTTAATTAGATTAACAGAATGTTTCTCTGTGTCTCTCATGTTCAAAGCTATTACTTGTTTATAAGGCAATATCTTATCTAAATGCTTGAATATGGCTACTTTGAGACAAAAAAAACCCCTCTAATTGTGTAAGTTCATTAAAAGTTGATCTAATGATTCCTCTAATCATTTCCTCATCTTCCCTATGCCCACAGGCAGTGGGACGAGCAGCTGGATCCTCGTCTGAATGCCAAGCAGAAAGAGGCCATCCTGGCCATCACCACACCCATCTCTATTCCCCTGCCCCCAATCCTCATCATTGGGCCCTACGGCACCGGCAAGACCTTCACCCTGGCACAGGCTGTCAAGCACATCCTCCGCCAGGACCACAGCAGGTCTGTTTGTTTTTTCATTTTTTTCTTCATGATTTGTTGCATAATTTTTGACCTCTGTTGGCAACTTATAGGAAGTTTGTACCTCCTTTACATCTTCCTTTACAACCCAAACCTCCCTTCTCTCTAATTTTTCCCATCCTTTATTCTCAGTCATTTGTTGATATCGATTTATTTGCTGTATTTTTATTAAAATGTGACAACACTTTTGAATAAGTACTGTATATCGGCCTACGTGTTTTGTGTTTCTCATCTTCATAAAGTCTTTATCCAAAAGAAGCTGAGGCAAGGGGTGGGTGTTTTCTTATAATCAGGGTCGTCTTATATTTGGACCAACACAGTTATGTATCTCAAAGCAAAGCACTGTTATAATACCACAGCTTTGTGATTTGTATTTGTGTTTGAGAATGACCATTTATTCTTCAGAAATGAAATGTTTGCACTAGGGGTGCAATGGTACACAAAATTCACGGTTCAGTATGTACCTCAGTTTTGGGGTCACGGTTTGGTATGTTTTCGGTACAGCAGGGAAAACAAGAACGTGTAGAAAATAACATTTTTGTCATTTATTTTGAAAAATGTAAACATTCGTCAGTGGCTCATTAGCCAAAATTCTTACTGTAACAATGAAGGCACTAAAATACTGGCATATTGTCAATAAGAAAACGTAAATAAGACAAATGTCAGTAATGTTCCATTGTAAGACTCTGACCTGTTGATAATTCAACAACAACTGCAGCTTGTGCTGGTTTATACAGGGCAGCACAACGGACTGACTAAAATGCATTTGTGAAGACACATTGTAGCGGGGCTCAAGCACTTTGACCATATGCTTCAATCTTGTATTCTCTATGACCGAGTATGGTCACATACTGACTTCAGCTGAACAATGTTGGCACACAGTTTGACGCTAATCGTTGTCCATTGAGCTTCACCAACCTGCTAACCGGGCTAAGCTGACTAGCATGCTACAGCTGATCGACTATTTTGACAGTAATTGTTTGGGTCACTGAACGTACCAAACCGAATGTCCTGTACTGAACGGTTCCGGACGAATACACGTACCGCTACACCTGTAGTTTGCACTGATTGCTTGGAGTACTGTCTTGGCTTTCCTTCCAGCGCTTGAAAGGTGTTGGATGGAAAGATGGAAAGAATTTTTGAGTGTCTTGACATGTTAATGGGTGTCAGTGTAATTACCTGTGAAGTAAATGTTCTGTCTTTGGTATCGATCAACAAACCTGCACAGACGGTGGTCATTTTGTGCTGTATGACAGTAAAAATATTACTCATCAGCTCATCAATC
>NTHP01000299.1:545083-577262 GCA_003416845.1 Oplegnathus fasciatus
AACAAGCAATATCTTGCAATAAACCCTACCTTCATGAAGGTTATAATGTTCTGTTTTTGTTAACTGCTTTAGAAAGGTGTTTATTTACCTGTATGATAATTATGGAGGCTGTTTTTTGTGTATGTGCATTTTTGCGTTATTATGGGAGGTGTTTGTAATATTCAGTGTGCCCTCATTGATAAAAAAAAAATGCAGTGGACAAAATATAGAAAAAACCTCATAGTACAATGGAGTACAGTTCAACAGCATTGCAGCCTTGCATGTTTTAAACATTACTAAAACTTAACTGAAATGTTATTTTCTTGCCCGTATATTAACCAGCCTTTACACCATCTTGGGAAGCAATCAACAACCCTGATGTTACAAGCCTCCCTCTTTGAATTTGAAGGCTGCTAACAGTCCTTGTGAAAATAATAAGCTTTACTGAGTGCAAGTGATGGAGTGTTTTTAGGGAAAGAAAGGGGGATTTAGACGAGAGCAGGTGTGTGTTTGCATAAAATTGGCATCAGTCATAAAAGCTTCATATGGCAAGGGAGGTCAGTCAAAGGGCGTGATCGAGGTGGTAGGATGTGCTGAGCTGTGCAGTGGCCTCGGTTTTAGCTCCAGGGCAGTGGCAGCCTTGGGTTTGACATTAAAAGTTTAAGAAAACAGCTGCAAAGTGTCAAGCTGCGGTGTGTGTGTGCTTTTGTACTGTGTGGGCGTGTATACTTATAAGCGTGCATGTGCCATCACTCGAGGGCAAAGAGTGCTGGTCGTTTGGATGAATTTGTGTCATTTGTGGTCGATGCACATGGTTAGTGTTATTATCAACGCGTTTCCTGGGCCCGAATGGATGTTCATGCAAACCATAATCTGATCAATCAAGTTATGTCACTTCAGTGGGCCACACAGTGTTGTGTAACAGTAAAGCATTGCAAGATTTTCTTCCACTGGCATTTTTCATCATTAGTTAATTCCCTCACTGTGTGCAGATACCCACAGGAAATTCTCCAATTTCTTGTGTTAGAAGCAAAGCGATGTAGCATAAGCACATAAATGGCTCTTTATGAAAAATGAATGCAATACCTTGGACAGTGTCCCCTGAACAGAAGCTGGCATTCTGTGTTTTAATAAGGGAAAGGAGGTTGTATATACATATGTAATGTTAAAGAAAAAAATGTGTAGCAATGTAATATTCATTCCTCATTTCACTCTGAATACATTTAATATTCTATCTTTTGGATGAATTATAGATATTTTAAAAGCCAAGACAAGGGGAAGTGACCCCTCTGGACTAGTGGTGCCTGCTCATCATACTGTTGAAATGACAAAGAAGATGTCCTATAGATCTTGGTCAGGTGTACCGAATTTGTGTTATTGTACATGTTCAATGCTCAAAGCTTTCTCTGCATATCTGTTGCTGTGATGTTTAAATGGGCAATTATAAATGACAGTTTTGCACAGCTTGCCATTTTAATAAGTGTGCAAACTGACTTTGATGTCCCTCTATCTTAAAGGCTGTTTTGTATTGCAAATTAAAGGGCACCAGCCAGCCCATAAAGGGAAGGTTAAAGGATCAGTTCACCCCAAATGACAACAAAAAAATGTTCATGCTTGCCCTTAGTGGTGTCTAATCAAGCCGACAGTGATGGAGATCTCAAAACCATGACACAAAACTAACCAAAGTATTGCAGCAACTGTGTATCATGCTATATGTCTGACATTGTTTGTCTTTTGTCTCTACAGGGTCCTGATCTGCACCCACTCCAACAGTGCGGCTGACCTTTACATTAAGGACTACCTTCATCCTTACGTTGAAGCAGGCAATCCACATGCCAGACCTCTCAGGTATGGAAAGTGCGCTTACTTAAAGAAGACGTGATGGCTAACGGCAGAAACATGCTTTATGTGCTTTGTGTACGTGCGCATGCTGTGCACAACACTTAAATACGCAGTAGTGCCCTAAAGGAAACATTACACTTATAAAGGTACATTTCAAGTTATATGAAGTCCAATCATTACGAACCCACAGTGAGCCACTTTCAAATACTGCAATGGCATTAAGACCCCAAACTTACTCCCAGTTGACAAAAAATTAAAAGTTGCCACGTCCTGTGAAAATACACATCACTTGTAGCACATTTTAGGTCTACAGCCCCCCAAGGCACACTCTTATCTTGGAGTGAAACACACTGATGCTTTAAAGCAGTCGTAGTTCGCCTACTGTGAACCACTTAAAACCCCTGATCTGGTCAGCTCTCTGGTAAATAAAGTTAGCTTTTGGATTTTTTTACAGAATGAGTTAATATAGCCAAAGAGAATATATTTCGTATCAGTATATTGTTCACACATTAAATGAGAAAAAGATATCCTGCTTCTTAAACCACTGGTATTAAACATTAACTCCAGTTCAGTTAAGTCTGTCAGCTGAGACCATCTCAGCCGGAGAGCATCTGTGTGACACTCACTCATCTATACATCAACTGGATTATCATTATTGGAAAGCCTGCAGTCAGAATAATACATCCATATTATACAGAGATAGTTGAGTGGCTGGGCTGTTTTTGCCCCACAGGAGTGACAGGCAGACATTTGCTGACTTTGGAGACATGACCTCCAGAACTCTCCTGCTTTTAGACCTCCACCTGGAGGCAACAAACACACACACTCACGGATACACACAACTTCCTTACACTGCATCAGTGACTTCTAATCACGTTTCAGCAACCCCAGAGGTTTCAAAGGACAGAAAGGCAATGTCTGCCTTGACCAGCCAGGGCCTAACATGACAGCTGTGTATTGCAGTGTGTGTAGACACACACACACACAAGCCTAAGGACCATATGGGCAATCAAATAACTTGTTTCGCATGAGTGGGCAGTCTGATTTCAATGGATTACAATGTGAATTCCTCCATAATCACAGTAGAAACCTCCTCTCTTAGCTCCTGTTGTCTCCTTTGGGATGAGTGGACTCAGTCAAGAATAAAGACCCTGTATGAATATTTAAGGTCCTAGTGTGGAAAGGGACTGACCAACACCCCAAGGAGGCAATCTGTAATGACTTCCCTTCCTGGCTGGCTGTGACGATCAATTTGCTGCAGACTTGAGGTGTGCACCGATTGTCATGAGCAGCCATGCATATTTTTTCTCTTCACTCCTTAAAGGAAGAAGAATCCACCTTTAGGAAAATTGTATAATTATTCACTATAAACTTTTTTTGATGTTTTGTTCTCCCTGCAAAACGTTCAGTACAAACAAAAACGAACAATAGTTTGCCTCATGTGAAGTGAAACAGAAAGGCATAAAAGATGTTTGTGCAGGAATATGTCTTAAAAATTATTTGTAGCCTGCCATGAAACAATTTAGTTGATTTAGGCATTTACTCGCAGACTCAAGTGGTAGAGTAAGAGTCACATCATCTAATCTTAATTGTTGTTCCTTTAATTGTAAAGTGAGTGAGGTCAGACAAATGGATAAGCGAAGTAAAAGTAGAGAAAGCAGGTCCTGGGAGGCGGGGGCACATCAAACAAGTAACAGGTTTTACGCTCGTTCACACAATAACCTCATGGATTGAATGATTTTAACAATGTATGTGAATCAAAACTAGTACCTGCTGTTCATTTAATTTACAATGCGGATTTATACACCCAAACAAGATATGAAGGGGGACAAACATCGGGTACATTGTGCTGTATATCTCTCTCCTGATGTTTCTCCTTTCCGTCTCTCTCTCCAGGGTATACTTCAGGAACCGCTGGGTGAAGACGGTTCACCCAGTGGTCCAGCAGTACTGTCTCATCTCCGGCACACAGATCACTTTCCAGATGCCCACAAGGGAGGACATCCTCAGGCACCGTGTGGTGGTGGTCACCCTCAGCACCTCCCAATACCTCTGCCAGCTTGACTTGGAGCCCGGTGAGTCATATGAAAAGATATTTAATCATCTCAAGTTTAGTAAGGCTGCCTAATGATGGTTGTGGTGGACAGCCATTGCCCTCAGCAGCTTTCATTTTCTTTGCCAATTCAACTTGGAACCTGATGATACATGGAGTTCTTGGTTTTAGGCATGGCAGGGTTTAGCAGGTGCAGATGGATTAAACATTTTACAGCAGATGGTAACTGAAAACACCATTTGAATTGTTCAAAGGACATTTGAAGAATGAGCACAGGCTAACAAGGCCTGTCAAAAGACCCACTCTTTGTCCAACATACACACAGAATATCCCAGTTACTGAAAACTCTCATACACTACAGTCCAATGCGACGGTCTGTAACAATATTTTATATTAATATTTTATCATTTTTAACTGTCGTTTCTGCGTCAGAGAGGGGTTGATTTACAATCTCATATCTGCTTCTTTGTATATGTAAATGAAATATTAAAAACAGTTCCTAACCTTTCAGTACAATACAGTCCAACACATCCACAGCATCAAAAATGCCCATAGAATTGAGTCAGCACATAAACAAAGGAAATGGTCTCAACAAAAGGTGAACAATTTAATTAAGGTGGTATTTGTAATAGGTGTATGATATTGCACTGCAAGACGTTATATTTTTTCTCAATATAAATATGTACATTTACTCACATGGCTTTCAAAAGATAATAACTATATGCCGACACAGTTCAGTGCATTCGGTCTCCTGTTCTTCAGTCATCCCCAGTGACTCTGGTATCGTGTGTTGGCAGGAGCCCACCATTTAGAGAGGGATGGAACTCATTTAAGTTGCGTAAAAGACATGGAAAACAAACCAGTTTGTCATTGCAGGCTAATAACCGACTCTAATGTGTCAGCAGAGGGGGCTTTGTCTGTTGCTTGGGAACACCATCTGCCTGTTTCTAATGTATTTTACATCATTAGCCCTCCTCCCCACGTCTCATCTCTCCAGCTCTCCTGGTGTTCGACGGTGATGAAAATCGCCAGGAAACGAGGCAATTGGGAGCCAGCGAGTCTACTAAGTAGCAATAACAAATCTCCCACCCCAAACACGCAGATGCCCCAAAAAAGATGGTTAAGCTGTTAAGCATGACTGTCATATGTTTGATTAGTTGATTTTCCTCTTTCTTTATGGCCTAGATATGGCATCTGGCATATGGAAACTGTACATGCAGGGTTTGGTGTACCTGTGTGTGAGTTTTGCAAAAGAGTAATTCCATCTTCAGGAACGAGAACCACAAACCTTATGGTCTGCTCATGTATGCTATGCGGTTGGGATTGCGTCCTCCTATATTTTAACACATTACACGTGTAAAAATGAATAACTTTAAACATTAATACATGACATTAATACTTCAAACTCTATATTCATGAATGAACTTCAGCTCTTGGGGAAATGTGAGCATTTTTTTAAAGATGATGTTTTCTTGGGGTGACAAGCAGTATAGCTCTGTGTGTTTGTCTTCTAGCTGCTGTTCAGGACTAGCCCTGTAATTGGGCAGTCATAGGACAGTAATGCAATTATCTATAATGAATGTCACATTTAATTGTTATTTCTTAAGCACAAGGAAATTAAATGTGTTACATAAGCCACCCGAGAAACAAAATACTGTAAATGAGCCAATTTGAAAGTATAGGAAAGTGTGCTGATGATGCTGTATTTTCCCTTTTTAGTAGATGTGTGTTGGGGCTCAGGTGAATATTGATCTGTCTGGAGGCAACTGTATCTTGCAGCCTGGTGATAAAGGTTCAAGACTTTAGCTCATACTGTAGTCAATAAGGGAATGTTGTTATCTGAAATGAAGTTGGCTCCACACTTTGTGTGGCAGGCACCAGAACACATCCAAGAACAATGTTTAAAATTCTGTTACTGCTCAGAGCAGGGTTGGGCAATTATTTTGTGAGAATTTGACAGAGTTTGACAAAGCTTTCAAACCTGATCTTTACAAAGCTTATTTTATGGGGTAGAGTTATCTGCATAGGCCCTTTCAAACTCACAGATCACACATTTTTCAAGTCACTTTTACAGTGTGAAAAGGGTAGAAAGGAGCTGTGAAAGGGAGAATGTGAGAGACTGGGTGTGTGAGGTGAGCTGCCATTTATTATTAAACAGTCATCTTTCCCCCAAATCACTTCTGCGACACTATACCTCTGATCTCTTTCACCTCTGCCCGTTATCCCTCCCTCCTTTCTTTTACCACTGTTGTTTCCAAATTCAAACACCATTATTAGCCCAATGACAGATAGCAGTTACAGAAATGTAATTTGGACCTCTGGTTTAGTCCCCAAGGCAGGCAGCAATGTCCCAGGTGAAACATTAAGCACCATGTTCTTTCATGTCTGCCTCTCTGTCTACTTGGTGCTCATAAAGACCATCTCTGCCTCCCTCATGCCTCACTCCTTATCTCTACTTCCCTGCCTGGGGAAACATTCCCATTTGTAATGATCCATGTACATCATTTGTGAGCGTTATTTGGCTGTTACGTATTGAAGTGGATCAAAGTAAAAGAGCAAATAGGCAGGAGGCAGTAGGGCTCCAGTTGACTACAATTTATAGGAGGGGTCAACAAAAGTGCCTGGCCTCAATAATTAACTATGTGATATATGAGGTAGCGCATCTACATGACTTCAAGTCCCTTTGGCTTTGTTGAGCGAGAAATATTCTATGCAGTGATGAAAAACAGGGAAAAAAATAAAAAGGCTTTAACAGCACTGTTTGAGATGATGTTCCCACTAACACGTCATTGTTCTCAACATCATGAAACACTGTGCAGCTTGGATGTTCATTCATCCTATATATAAACTATTCAGAGATTACTCAAGCGCATGATTTTAAGTATATGCCTATTATGGAGAGACTACTCATGTGCATAATTTTATGCATATTACACCCAGCCTTTGGATTAAGTGTAACCTCTGCAATCTTTCTTTACCATCTAAAAAATAATGCTCTTAGAAGAGATAATAACATAATTGAAAAAGAGGGAATAGAACAATGTTTTATTCCATATTTAGTCTGTTTTAAGTACAAGATTTTCCAGAGATATTTTCTGCACATCTCCTTTGAGTAAGCTTTTGATTGGTACATCACTTTACTCTCTCTGAAGGGACGTTTCTCACTTCATAAGCTCTGACAGATGAACACGATTAAACACATTCTGCAAATATGTACGCAGAAACACGGGCCATTGTAACAAAGTGTATGCCTTTTTATCAGCACCACAGTGGGGGGAACAGTGCTAGCATATCCTTCAATGAGGTGCACACACAGTTCAGAGAGAACACTGGTTTGAGGCTTTATTGTTGGGGGTGGGGTGGGATCAATATATTTTGCAGGCATGTTTTTTGTTCAGAGGCAGATACTAAGGAGTGAATGTTGACTCAAATCAAACTGCTCCACCTCTTTTCTTCTCTTTTCCAGCCCATGTTTCTGTTGTTTGTTTACTTTTTGACAGTCCCTGAGTTTATTTTGTTATTTTCAACCGTCACATTTCATATCTGCATATACTTTCTTGTGGAAATGGTGTCCGGGCTTCAGAGGCTGTTCGCTGGTTGTTATTCAGCCTCTCTCTTCCCCGCTCCCTGCTCCAGCACTCATTTGCCATGCCGTTTCATCCCCTCCCCTCATACTGCTGAGCACCGTTTGAGCTTTTTAAATCAGGGTTAGGCTACTGTTCAATCCCTTTCAGAACGTCCACAAAACCCTGCCTTTGGTTTGCAGGGGTGGTTGAAAGAAGGAGAGGAAAAAGTGACTCAGAGGATGGCACATTAGTGACAGTTACAGGGTTGTAATGTTCCTGGTGAACACAATTATTGTTCATTAATGTGCCAATGTAGCAATGGTAAAAAGGTTCTGGGTATTGTTAAGAATCATCTGATTCAACCAGATTCACTGAGCTTTGATTTGATTTTGATTCATTTTGATACTTGTACTCAAAATGTTTTATGGATTTCCAAAGAAATTCTTTCAAAATCGTACCTATAATGTGTGCTGCACAAGTTACATCTAAGCAATATCTTGTCAAATGACTTCTGAGGTTTGTGCTGTGGTCTCTAACACTGATGAAGTGACATAAGGAGACACTTGTGGGCCCATTGATTAATAGTTAATGTAGTCATATCTGCTAGAAAAAGAGCCACCGGTTTCAAGCGTCAATGTAAAAAATTGTAGAGTCATTATAGATTAAGAAACACTATGTGGGCTGTGGATA
The DNA here is from genome assembly GCA_003416845.1 of Oplegnathus fasciatus. NCBI lineage: Eukaryota > Metazoa > Chordata > Actinopteri > Centrarchiformes > Oplegnathidae > Oplegnathus > Oplegnathus fasciatus. Next base: position 553,214 of record NTHP01000299.1, read on the forward strand.
GCTATACGTTCCGGCTGTGAGTGCTGGTTAAGCTTTGTGTTTTTTCCCAGGATCCATTTACGTAGCTTCTTCGACTGTTTTGCTTATTTTTGATGCGGATATTCTAGTGTGAGTCAAGTTTGCATTTTTTTTGGGTGGGGGGGGATACAACTGTATATACTGAGCATATATGTACTTACTAAATTGATGTTGGTGTCCTATCTGTTTTGGCAGGGTTGTTCACTCATATCCTGTTGGATGAAGCGGCCCAGGCCATGGAGTGTGAAACCATCATGCCTTTTGCTCTAGCTAGCAAGACCACCCGCATCGTGCTGGCTGGAGACCATATGCAGGTAAGTACAAAGAGTCAACAAGGACAGTTACAAAATGTCTAATTCGATTCAATTTTGACTTTGTTGAAGCTACAAGTTTCTACAGTGGAAAAAAAGCCCCTCACATACTGTATAACTTCTCATTATGGGGTCTCTCAGTTGTTTGAAGACTTTTCTTTATATCCTAGAATAAATCAAAAGAATACATAGGAGGAGGGATGCAAAACAGCTGCAGATAGTAGCTGCGACATCAAGTAGAAGTGTTAACTCCATTTGCACTTTGCTGTGGATTAGACTCCACTCTTGCTTACTTCAAATACAAAAGAACAGACAGCGGCCACTGTAGAGCTTTGGTTCTGGAGACCACTTAACCACAGATAACACAAATATAAACTCACACCAGTCGAGCTTTCTGAGCCAACACAAGGAATTAAAACCTTATTTCCTCCTCTCCTGGTCTTAGACAGTGCGCAGGATTACCAGTAGGCAGTGAATGAAGACGAGGCAGGAGTCCACCGTGCAATAGTTGCTTTAATTACTTGATCTCTCTCCCTGCTATTTCTTGGAGCAAAGAAAAATGGATTTAAAACACAGTGTCCACCTGTGTATCCATCTGTCTCTTTCTCAGTCACTTGTCTCAGGCTTTTTTCCTTCCACCCTTCCTCCCTTCTATCCTATATAACAGCTTAGTCACTCCAAGGAAGGAGTCCGTCTCCTCACTCTCTCCCATCTGCTCTCCCTGCAACAGTTTACCTCCTCCATTCAGCAGTGGAAGAGCCAGCTGAATAGTCAATGAAGGCTAAGGCCTCTATTGATTGTTTGCTTTCTTATTGACTGTGTGGGGCCTCATTAAAGCTGGCTGACCCTCTCTCACTGCCAGGCTTAAATTAAGATTCAAACTAAAGATAAATTGCCATCTTGTACATGGTCTAAAGGGAAAAGATAAATGAGATTGTGTGAGTGTGCGCAGTTTTGCAAACGTGTAACCTCAAAGCACATCGGGATGATAGTCAGAAATCTTGTTCTCTACTGTCTGACCAGAGGAAAATGCACATTGAAATTGTTTACACTGTTTCAGGTACTGGAGGAGTTACTGATTTATGCTTGATTTATTCACTTACTTGATGTTTTACTTGCAAGATGAGAGGAATCAAATGCTCCCTGCAGTTTGATATCAAACAATCAAATTATATTCTGTCTTGGCTTGCCAGCAGTGCCTTATTGGAGCGGATCTGTAAATAAGACTGTCTGCTGCATATATACAAAATTGAATTTGGCATGCTCTCAAACTGCTGTCAAATCACTGCGAGTAAATTCCACTATAATCACTGAGACTCAAAGTCGGTTTGTTTAATGGCATGCACACCAGATGGAAGAGCTTGCAAATCACAATGGGAGAAACAACTCGCTCATCTGAATTTTTTCAAAACAGGAATAGTTCTCAAAGTAGTTAAAGAAAAAATGCTACCAGGCCAAAGTTGATAGCATATACAATAGTACCCTAACTAATTAATAGTCCTTTTCCAAAAAATGGTTCCAGGAACTATGAAACCAGAGGAACCAAACTCAGAAACATTCCTGACAGCATTTCCACCTCATCTGAAGAACTGTAAACATTAGGCTAATTAGACTGCTGCACACAAATTGAAGAAGGTGTCGTATTCTACCATCCTGTCAAAGCAGCTGACATGCCTGGGAAATTTTGTTCAAATAATTTTGGAAGTGCACGTGAGATTGTAAACACATTCTTGTAGACCTGACTGGCCATGCTTTATATGCCATGGAGTGACTTTTTTCATTTCAAGCACTACATGTGATTTCCTGTGATTAGCATAGCTTCAATCAGAGGTGGAAAAAAAGTAATCAATGAAATCACCTGATGCAGTGTTTGGTGGTTCATTTGCTTTGTGTGGTACATGGTTTGACATTGCTTTGTTAGACTTTGAACAGATTCAGTGTCCCAAACTGAAACTCATAGTTGAATAAAAGGGAAAAGTGATGATGTGAGAGAATGATAAACTACCTTTGTCATGCTTTGAAACTAACCTTGCTTTCCATCTCTCCCTCCCCGCCTCTTTCTTTCTCCCTCGATTTGCAGCTCAGTCCATTCGTGTACAGCGAGTTTGCGCGGGAGCGTAACCTGCATGTGTCATTGCTGGACCGACTGTATGAGCACTACCCCCCTGAATACCCCTGTCGCATCCTCCTGTGCGAGAACTACCGCTCCCATGAAGCTATCATCAAGTAGGTGTGAGCCCTCAACACTGCCTTGTGTCGAAGCTGTGGGAGGAGAGGCTGAAAAGGTGGAGGGAAGATGAGATAGGCGAGAGAAGTGGGGGTGGGAGGAATGGGTCAGGAGGAAAAGGGGAAATAAAGGAGAAGAATGGTCAGACTTGGGTTGTCCAGAGAGGAAAGTGGAGTCAATAAGGCAGTCTTTGAGCTGACAATAGCTCTATGACAATACAACACAAGGGGCTGCGTGGGTTTAGGTGTGTTGCTACAGGCACTGGTGAGAAGATGAAATATGAACTTGAAACTCCACTTTGAATGCTTAGCAGACACAAAGGAAGGTTTCTACTCTTTTTCACAGCAGCAAACACTTTCTCCATCTTGATACTTTAGTACAATTCTGCATGGTGCATGCTTCAAGTTATTTTACCTTTTCAAGTGGACGTAGTTGCACGTACTGCATTTGATTAGTCAATGCAGTGCATTGCTGGGTCTTATTGCATTGTGGTGCAGCAAACGAAGAACACACACACACACCCACAGCAACACATGGAAGTTTTGAGGAGATCCATTTGAATTTTAAGTTATCATGCTTACTGGTAACATACACAATGTATCGTTAATCATTCTGACATTAAACATGTTTGTGTTTTCATTGGACATCATCTCTTTAAACCCACAGATCTTTTGACAAGTCTATCATTATAAACTCATGCTTTGTGAACAAGTGCCGTTCGTACCTACAAATTTCACTTCAAATTTTGGTCAAGATTCTAAACTTGCCCAAAGTCTCAAATATGTTGGGTTGTGTTACAGAGAAATGTGTAAAAAAAATGTTTTTGCCTTAAATTATCAGTACTTCCTGATAAATATCCTTGCACAAAAATACTCCATTCTCATATCCCCCTCCTTTTGCTTTTTTTTTCTGCTTCTCTGACTCTATCTCGTCTCTTCTTCCTACAGCTACACGTCAGAATTATTTTATGACGGGAAGTTAATGGCAAGTGGGAAGCAGCCCTCCCACAAGGACTTCTACCCTTTGACCTTCTTCACAGCCAGAGGAGAAGATGTCCAGGAGAAGAATAGCACTGCCTACTACAACAACGCTGAGGTATGGGTTAGAAGAATATTGCAAATTTACGCAAAGAGCATTGTGTACGATTTCTATCTACTTCACCAACACGAATATTAAATTAGGTTAGCACTTGCGTTGCTTTTGCCATGGAGCTAATGTATTTATGAATTTTATAAAAATCCCAATCAGTCCGCTGTGGTAATTCACTACTAATTTCCTAAATACATGTTTCAGATTTAGAACTAAACTATAATACAACATAGCTCTGCTCCCTCTCACTGGGAAGGAGACAGCAATCAAAGTTTAAAAACATGATCAATGTGGCGTTAATCAGCGTAAGCTACTCCCACATATTGTTTCAGTTTAGTTTAATTAATCGATGGTGACACGTGCACTATATCTAATCAGAAATAAACAAAAGCGTCACTCTTTGGACTGTGAGGGAAATTAACATTATGAAAATGCTCAAATTCTGATTATAGACTATTAAACAACTAAAACGAACACTTTGCTGGTAATTATATTGTTCTTTATCATCAGACTGAGCAGCGCAGCCGTGTACACTACTTATGCCTCCTGTTTCTCACACATTGAGAAGTTGATATCTGATTTTTTTTTTCAGTTTAATCCACCTGAGAACACACTGTCATCTTCAGGCTGCATTGTAGATGGTCTCCATTGCTCTTGCTCTGTGCTTGTGTATGTGTGTAATGCACCACAGCTGCGCCTCTCTGACAAAGTGACAGCTGAGCTGTGATAGTGCCAGTGTTGGCAATCTAAAACAGTGACTGGACAGTCTGAAAATAATGACAATTGCCTAAGCCAAATTGCACCCCCACTGCAGCAACTGTGTTAAATAATGAAATTAGCTGTTGTTCACACGAATGAACACTGCAGAACTCTGAAAAAACACAGGTAACTACGTTTGAGTAAAATTTTAGTGAAGAATTAGATATTTGGTCCTCAGCCAATCGGTTTGATTTTTCATTAATATATATGGGAAATAGATTATTTTAAGCATTTTAACTTTCAAATGATGCATGGTTGTTCGGTTGTAGACCCCAGTTTGATATAAATAATTCAGGGATTTGATTATAATGAAATTAAATATAATTTAGATTATTAAGTTGAGTTTGGTTGACTTAAGTCAGAAGTAGAGTGTTTATCCAAAACTGATCAGCACTGTGTATTTCGCCTCATCACTGTAAATTGGAACACCCTCTGTCTTAATGATCATAATAATCATAATTGAAGATGAAAGCCATCAACTTAATTAAGAGACCATCCAAGAGCTACATTTGACACCCATGATGTATGATTCACTAACAGACCTAGCCTTTGATTGGTTCCTCTATGGACTCACTCGTTTGTGGTCATTGGCTGTGTCTGACCCCTGACCCTTTGCTCACATGTTCCAGCCAAGTAAACCGTGGATGCTTCTTGATTTTCCTCCCAAACTGTCAGCAATGCCAAATGAATTCCCTCCCGTGTCCTTGATACAGCACCCATGTCAAACCATTAACAACATTATCATAATCTTCTGTAATCAAAATGCATTGAAAAAAGCATGTCCCTTTGTTTGTCTTGTGCAAGTGTCTTTGATGGGATTAGCTTCAAATTGAAGACAATATTTCCATGACAGTTCAAAGCTGCCGGCAGTACGCCAGTCTGAGCAGGAATTGAAAAATTGCTCATATGACAAAAAACAGTAGGGATTCCAAACTAAACTCTTGCTTTAATAACGAACACCTAGGCTAATTTTAATACTTTGAAGTGCTAACATGACACTCAAAAGTTACCCCCATGTGAAGCTCATCTATAGGAAGTGATACCTTCTCATTACGACTGTGCTACATTTGGCCTAAAGTAAAAGTGATATCATCAGTGACTTGTTTTACTAGGATTTAATGAGGCTGATGTACTATTTATATATATTTGTTCAGTTTCAAATAATACATTGAATTGGACACAAAGTCATAGTCACCTTTATAGTGAAGATAATAATGTTCAAAATTTGTCAATTCAACTCTTAAAAGTATTTTAAATCTCCTCAGAGTTCTCACTTAGTCAAACCAGAAAGCCAACCTGGCAGGTTTTTTACAATCAAATCAAACTGCAGGTGTGATATGAAGTCGATTGGTCAGTAAAGATCAAATCTAATTTTTCATTTAGCAATGCATGATCATGGTCTGGAATACCTTATCTTTCTGTAAAACTTGAAGCCTTTTTTCTGATACATCCACTTTCATCACTTTCAGCCTCCTATTTTCTGGGTTGACTTTGATGCCTGAGTGCCATACAGTGCATAAAGCTTTTGTTCTTCAAATATTTTGTCCCCCACTGTTGCCTTTTTACCTGGGTGGAAAATATCCCTTAGTCCCCGACTTCCCACAGTTGTGTGTGTGTAGGGATGGTGTGAGGAGAGCATGGATCTGAGCCTTGCTGTCGCCTCTTCCTCTCATGTTGCTCAGGTATTTGAGATCGTGGAGCGGGTGGAGGAGTTGCGCAAGAAGTGGCCAGTGGCCTGGGGCAAGCTGGACGATGGTAGCATTGGAGTGGTGTCACCATACGCTGACCAGGTGTTCCGCATTCGTGCTGAGCTCCGAAAGAAGAGGATGCACGAGGTCAGCGTGGAAAGAGTCCTCAATGTCCAAGGTGAGAAAAAATATTTACCAACATGCTCATGCTTGGTATCAATAATAAGGAATTACATGTGTGTAGTTGCTGCCTCAAACACTGAAACTAGTGCTACATTAATGTTGTATGAATATGGCAGTATATTTTGAGATTTAAATTGCCTTGTTTGGTGTCCTGCAGGCCTTGGTATTTTTTTTTTTTCTGTTCATAATTATTCAAAGAATGGGAAATAGAGAATTGTAAGAAAGCAGCTATGGTCAGGCAATCAAAAACACAGTAGTTACAGACAAACAAATCCAAATGTTTTTATCCCCAAGTCTCATATATATTTCTCATTCCTATGTGTGACATGATGTTAGTGTCTGTCTGCAGTCAAAATGATGCTAAAGACAAATCCCTACTATCTCCCACTGCAGTTATCAGTTTTCATGTTGCCCTTTTTATCATCCAGTCCCAGTATAAGGAGAATAGGGTTTCCTCCTTCAGTCTCTCCGCTTCAGTCTCATGCAGTTCCCACTTGTATTGCATCCAGCTGCTTTCCACAGGTCATTAACCTCCTCATTAATCACACACACACACACACACACAGGAAAACTACTCTGGTTAGTACTTAGAATTTGAATTGAACACGCACATAGATGATGTTTGTTTATGTGTTCTATCAACAGCCTCTGGAGTCATAAGAAGTTTAAATTATTACCAGACCTAATTGTTTCTGTTTGGTCGATTCTAGTGAATTGGCTGTCCCCCTTTATTTGTAGCAACACTTAAGACAGTACAACACAATTAGCTTAAGAAAACAGCATGTGATTTCCACTGATATCAAATGTCAATGGGGAAATTAAGTTTGTCCAAGAGTTTAATTTTCATTCATTGCAATTTTGTTCATTATTTCTTAGTAAGGGAGCCATGTGCTTCAAAATGCGTCAACCATGAACTAACCTCTATCTTTCCGTGTTTCTGAATTAGTGAAATAGAAACTTTCTATTTAACTTTTCTAAGACGATGGTTTTGCGTCTTCTAATAATATGCTTTCCTTGACTAGCACTTCTCAGGGTACTTACTACTTCATAATAAAAAAATGTCTGCAGGCAAACAGTTCCGGGTGCTGTTCCTCAGCACGGTGCGGACGCGGCATACCTGCAAGCACAAGCAGACGGCCATCAAACGTAAAGAGCAGCTAGTTGAGGACTCAACGGAGGACCTTGACTATGGATTCCTCTCAAACTACAAGCTACTCAACACGGCCATCACCAGAGCCCAGTCCCTGGTTGCAGTTGTGGGAGACCCCATAGCACTGTGCTCTGTTGGGCGCTGCAGGTAAATACAGGCACTTTGGACTAAAGCCTTCAACAGAGCAGATCTTTATGTAAAGTACCGTTATAGTGAATGACTATTGTTGCAATATGGTAAATCTACGGGATCCCTCAAAAGGAACATCAGACTTCACTAACGACCTTTGTTATTTGTACTTATATTGTTTTGCGTCATGTGATTCACCCATATGTATCAATTGGCTATCCTGTAATCAATTGGGTGACATGACATGACAGGTATTCTATTAAATCAGTTATTGAAGTTTTAGACCAGTTTGTTCAGGTTAGATGTGGACACCTGTTTATTTTCCTGTTTATATAGCCATGAGGGGAAACGTCATTGGCTGCCAACCACTACCTCGATTTGAATCTCTTTAACTCATTCACACTTAAACCCCCTTCCCCACCTTCCATCTCCATAGTAACTGTCTGTTTTGCCTCCGCTAGTTGTGGTAACATGTCAGGTCTTTTGCTGTTGTGGTTGTTTGCAAATGTCAGCCTGCAGAGACGGAGCAATTCAATTGATGTGTCCAAAATGGATGCGTCGTTCGACCAACACTGAGCCTCCTCCCAGGAATGATAGATGTTGGTCAGTGAAGCAGCTGCAGGAAGTGTTAAGATACAGTCAACAGGGAGAAGCTCATAGGAGTTAGGTTATAACTAAAGGTTAATGCTAAATCAAATTTTTTTTGCTGATTTCTGTGTTGTGGATCAGTTTTACAAAGTCCACTGGCTATGTGATAATCTGCAGTAACTACTTACCCATAATGTTGGAACAGCAAATACCCTGGACGGTGTACTGTTGAAATGCAAAAGACCTGTACCTCCACATGTTAATGATTTACGTTGTACAACTAAAAATAACTAACATGCTATTGTTTATCTTGCCAATGATGAGGATTAACATTTTAGTACACTAATATCGTGAGTTTTTCACCCACTCTTGCTTGACTACTCCTGTATGAGGACCAATATAAGGTTGAAGAAAAAACAAAGTATTCCTTTAAACATGAGTTTCCATAGTTTTAAATTTTAGGTATAGGTGAGAATTATTTGGTTGTTCTCATGATGTCAAAGCTGACAGTCATTTGTAGACAGTCTACTGAGAGATTATTGTTGTGCTCTATGTTCTTTTCACTCTTGCGTTCCCGCTGCTCCTGTTTTGCCCCCTAGCTTTAATTTTCTTTCCCTTTTAGTGTGCTTCATCTTTTTTGCTGATTTCCTGATTTTCCCTCTCCTCTTTACACCTGCTTTACACATGCTTTTTCCACGTTTGTTTTAAACAGACTTGATCTTTCATATTCAGCCCCCAAGGAGTGATTTGTTACACTGCCAGCAGGACGAAGATCAACAAGATGATCCATGAAATACTCAGTCCAAATAAGGAGAGATAAAGGAGAATAAAAGTAAAACTTCTCTCCGTCTGTTGTTTCCTCTTTTTGTCCCTTTCCAGAAAATTCTGGGAGCACTTTGTCTCCATCTGCCACGAAAACTCAAGCCTACATGGCATCACCTTTGAGCAGATCAAGGCTCAGCTGGAGGCCCTGGAGCTCAAGAAGACCTACGTCCTGAACCCATTGGCCCCGGAGTTCATCCCCCGCGCCCTCAGGCCCCTGCAAGGGCACCACTCTTCTTCGCAGGCCCTCCATCCCCACCATCATCCACATCCTCAGCACGCACAGCCTGCCTCCAACAAGCAGGGTCCACAGCAGCAGCAGCAACAGCAGCAGCAGCAGTCACCCCCTAAAGTAAGTTGTTTCTAATAAGGGAGGGCACAGGGGTATTTTCATTGAGGGCATTAAAAATCCTGACACTAAACTGTAGAAGTGAGGGGAAAAGATCAAGTAAGATGCAAGAAAGGATGATCTAAATAGATTCTGTCAAACAATGACATTACTGGATATGTGTCTGCTATTTTTCTTCTGTAAATACTGAGAATAACAATTTAGAGTTTGCACATGTAGGGAGGAGAAGAGAGGGAGCAGGAAGACATGAGGAGGCAAAAACGAAAGAAAAAGAGGTGGGGTAGAGCATGTTTAGTAAAGCTCAAATGTTGTAGGGTTTTCTATGTTAATGTAATATGTAACCACTTATTAGCTTGTAGAAATAGTAAACAAATTATCAGGAATAAATTGAGTGCTTCTTGTTTTTAAAGAGGAAAAATTATAAAAGCATGTAAGCACAAAGTATATATCTATTAAAATGACTCAGCCTAATTTTTACCACAGGAAATTACTTTATGGCCATTCATTTTATCCCCAGAAAAACAACTCAGATAGGAAATTAGGCATCTCAGGTTTGGGCGGAAGGATGTGTGGTGTGATTGTTTAGCTCGGGTTGAAATGCGTTTGTGTATCTGTCTGTCCTCCCCGCCTGCCCTGAGGTAAAGGTTAATGAAATCACCACAGCTGCCAACCTGCTGCCATCACCCACTGGGCCTAATGAGCCGCAGCTCCGCAGCATCAGCCGGCTTTAGAGACGCACACACAGTTCCTCTCTCTCTCTCTCTCTCCACAGTCGTACTATGTAGCTCACAACCACACAGCGCACACCGACACGGTGCTACCAGTATGCACTATGTAATAAATTGTTCCCTTCAGCATATATAGCATGTTGCTAATTTAAAGGTCAGACCAGTCTTGGTGCTTCTGTACATGGTTGATGCACCCACCGTGGTATTCAGCCAAAATAATCCATACAGATGTCATTTAATAATAGATTAATTCCTAAACTTTAAAATGTGTCTCACCAAAGCTTCTGAAAAAACCTGTTGTTAGATATGCGGTTGCTTTAGTACAGCTTTTTCACATCTGCTGCTGATGGTTAATATTGCACTAATACCTCACTTACAGTAATACCTCAGTTGTCCAAGTCATTGTAGTGTTTGACGGCATTACTGTGAGCTCAAAAGAGTTGGTCAATAAATCAGTAAATTTGTTTAGATTTTGCCCTTTATTTTCCAGTTGATCATTGTGCAAAAATCTTAAATAAAATCCACTGTGATTCAGTGTGATAAACAATCAAAACATGAATATGTCCAAGGGCAGAGAACGCTGTACTGTCTGTACTGTTACTTGTAAGATATATTCGTTTAAACACATGCAGCATGTTCATTGTTGGGCATCCAGTTTACCAGAAAAATATGCTTCAGTTGATTTCATATTGCGAAGTGCTGCTTTCTGACACAGATNTAAAAAGCTTTTTGTAGTTTCAGCTTTCGCACAATTAGTGTCATTGTAATCGGGGGACGAGGATTTACAAGTACAGTTGCCAGTTTTTAAAAACAATTATTTATTACTTCTTCAGTGTGTGTCCCTTCATTACAATATTTCTTGTATCTTTATTTTTCTCTCCAACAAACTACAACCTCTTCCCATTGATAACTCCAACACAGTACAACACATTACCACTTCTCTGACAGAAGGAGTGTGCCTTTGAGAAACAAACTATTACTGCTGCACTTTGACACTTAAAGGAGTTTTACACAGACACAAACTGGAGCCATTTTCTCATTTTTCCTTTTTGTTTAGCTGGAAAAACGGTGAGGGTAAATAATGCAACATTGCAAGCAATCAAGCCCCCAGTATGACAGCCAGTGTACAGTCATCTAGTATTTCTAAAATCCAGTAAGAGGTGCTTTTCATTCTCAGCAGAACCCTGCTTGAAAACTGATCATATGAGACAAATGTTCAGCAACATCCTTGTTGGTCTTTGCCACTATTCAACTTGTACTTTTCTGCAGCAGCGCATCTATGACAAGATCAAATAACAACAGCACTAGACTATGGGCACCGTTTTCAGTCTGGTGTGTGTGGCATTGCTCAGTTAATGTTACACCCTAAAATAGCAGCCAGGCGAAGCTGCCTCTGCGACAATATCTCAGACCTCAGTCAGTTTTAAGAAGAGGATCCTACTCGCACTCAACAATACATGTTACACAGTTGCATGTTTGGTTGCTGTCATGCCAATACTAAAGGTGCCGTATTATGAAACCTTTTTACATGTGGAACTAAAATATTTATATCTCTCTTGTTGTTTATGACATTGTTGTTTGGCTGACATGCTGCCTCACAAGTAGAACTATATTTTAAGGACCGATAAACATTGCCCATGCTGTGCGTGTGGGGCTAGCAGGGAAGGAGAGATTAGACTTTGTTTACTGAACTTGTCTTTTAGTTGGTACCTGGGCTCTGTCTCACTAAGTGGTTTCAACATAGTCAGGCTGTCTTCCAGGCTTTGCAGTTTGGATCCCTGCATTAACTGTAAATGTCTAATTTGCAGAATTGGCCCCATGTTGCTCAACAAATGGCCTTTGCCTTTACTTTCAAACCTGTTCTGTCTGTGTTTGTAGGGGGTTTGCAAAATACCAGGGACACAACATTGCTACAAGTCAGTCCTGTTATGTTCAGTTTTTGTTTAGGTGCTGTGATCATTTTTCAGGGCATAGTTTGCGGTGGTGTTGTACTGGATTGTATTGGCATGTCAAGTGTTCAAGTTAATTGTTTTCCATCTTTTGTTCATAACTACTTGCTAACTAATTAAGCAAGTGTAGTTTATGGACTTAATAATAATTCAATGGAATCGCTGTTTTCCTAGTAATATGACTAGTGTTCCTTACCTGAAAGGTAAATAATACCAGCTTTATACAATATCAGCATAGCAACATAGTGGATCTCATGGAATGGGGGATGTCAATAATTTCTGCCTCCTCCAAGGAAGCATACCCACTGTCAAGGGCTATCTGTTAACACCACAATCAACTGGGAGAGACTGCGTGCTACAAAACCAGTCACTGAAAGAGCTCAGAGTAGATTGTTGTGTATGCTCGCCTGTAATGATTAATAATACACCACATAAGGTCCACCTAAAGTCAGGTACAGGGAGATCTCGTGAGCCCAGTGTTGTGTGTGTCGGGCTGTGTTTGTGCACACGTATACGTATACATTTGTGTGCGCACAAACACAGCCCCACACGAGTAATTGTGCTTACATTCATACATGCGTGTCAACGTGACATTACAACGACATTTCTTGGCAGACATGTTGAGTTGTTGTACCATGGAAAAACAAAGATGCAGTCCCGAAGTTGATCCAGAATTGACTACACTGACCATGTTTGTCATTAAGGAATATGTCTCCCAGTGCAGTGGAACGGCTCTTTCGTGTTTTTCTAGAAAACAGAAAATAAATAGATGGACAACAGTGGAGTTCTCTAGGACAGGGCCTACTGCACTGTAAGCTGTATCAGGCTGTGGCTGTTGATAGCATAAATTGATCAATAGTTTTGGTCTCTTCAAGGGATTTATTAATTAAATCCTTTAATTATGGTTCTTCCATTTAAAGGTGTAGTCTATGATTCTGGAGAAAGCTTGTTGACATTTGAACTCAACAGCCAAACAAATACACCTCTCCCTTCAGTGCTCCATCAAACTCGCAGCATTAGTTTGTCCTGTGCACGAGCATGAGTTGTGACATATTATACCGAAGTGTTTAGTGGAAATGTTCCTAAAGCGTCGGTATTTGGCGACCTGGGTTGGTGGCTCTACCCGAGTTGCTCTGTTTGTTTCCCGTTTACGGAGCCAGGGCTGTGTATGATCACCGGACAAACAGAATGGAAAGCTAGCGGACCGTGAGGAGATATTCACTGAATTTGACAAAAACTGTTTTGAATTAGAATCGTACATTACATCTTTAAGTGCTATTATTACTATTATTGAATACATCTGCGAGAGGCAGTGTAGTGGATAAACTGCCTCTCAGTTAACAATTGTTAACCTGTCTATACTATATTAGGTGTCAGCATGTGTCTTTGTGAGTGAGAAAGTTTTGGACATATTTAAAATACCCGGGAGACCGTACTTTAGCTATAATTATAGGACAGTAAAGAGATCATCTGAGATTGCGTTACAGGTTGCATACATTACAGTACAGTATATAGTCAATTGTAGACAAGGAAGATTTCTAACTCAGTCCCTGTTTTTACACAAGAGTTGGCGTGGCACCCTGTCTAATGATTACCATTCTGTGAACAAACATGCGGTTTGGAGCACATTTGACCAGTCAGATTTTTGACTAAATCGAAAAAGTCGATTTAGTCAAAAATCCCATGCCTAACTTTATAGGGACAGTTCACCAATTTATGTAATGTAATTAAATATAGCTTTAAAACTGGAATCCTTAATGGCAGCAAATGTTGCATGTTGTGGAAGGTTTTGTGTCCATCATATATTTAAATCTGTCATTGCAAAACCTTTGAGTGTAAATACGCTTCTCTGCAACAAAACCACAAGCTTTACTGTTGCCTGTTCTATACGAGCACAAGACGTCTGCATCAGACATTAGTATAATGGGTTCATTTAGCTGTGCACTGCTGGCCAGCTTGATTCTTGCCTCCCCCCATCACTGATCAGGTGCTGCTCCTATAGCGGTTGTGACAGATGTGGGTCAGTCAGGACCATACTGCAACTGCTACACTCAACCACTGGCTGACTTTCTCTTTTCTTCTACATTTGGCCTCTATGGACTCTTGGTCTTGCTTCATGACTTACTAAAGATTCTTTTGTCTTACAGGGGAAACATGCAAACCACACAGAGCACCTTCCACCTGAGGGATATGGTGAGTGTTTCCCACTGCCCGTGTTTACCCTTGTTGATTATCAAAATGTTATAGGGTGCTATATTATGAAAAATGCCTTTCCCGATTGTTAGCTAGTGCTACTGGTAATGTCTTTCTGTTGTCATTTGGAAAATGTCAGAAGTGCAATTGTTCTTATATTTATGTCTGAATTCCAGACTTTTTCTCTAGCTTTCAGTTGTTGTTTTTTTGCCAGTAAGTCATCCTGCACTCTGGGGCATATGCAGAAGTACAACCATAGAGAATTAAAATCAAAAGCAATTTCATGGGTAGGTTTAGATTTGAGTTTATACGTTATAGCTCATTTAGGTTTGCTGAGAATGTTGCCTGGATGTCAGTGAAGAAGGCAAAGGAAATGGGCAACAGGGTGACAAAACAGTCTAAACACAATACAGTACCTAACTGTAGGTTGTTCAGACATTGTCAACAAAGTTTTCATTGATTTATACATATCCTAATTTCTATTACACTGTAAGTAAATGAAAGAAATGCAAGTAAAAGTTGAGACGTATTCCAGAAAGATGTAAGGTATAATCCACCACTGATAAACTCCGCATCAAAAAGTCAGTGCCCTTGTGTATAGTAGATATAACAATTACAGTGTTAACACATACAAGCACGTATAGAAATAAATTATATCCACTTCCACAAAGTATTTTTGTCCTTATCACTGTACGTTTTGTGTGTTATGGTCAGGTTTTACAACAGAGCAACACTAGAAGAGTTTTCATTGTCTCCCCACACACAAACAAGCACACATGTCGACAGCTTGATATGAGCCAGTCTAATGCAGCGGCCCAGATGGATGCATGAAGGCCTGAGGCTATTGAAGCCATCAGAGCGATGCAGCCTTGAACAGCGCAGCAAGGAGTTGTTAATACGATGTTTACTAGGGGAAGACTATCAGTTTGTTTCGGTCGCTTACAACTGCAGATTGTCAGCCAGCTACATTAAACTAAACTGACAAAAATTCAAATTAAATCTGTGCAAATTACTTTCTACCCTCCATGTCAATATTGATACAGCTTGGCCATCAGCTATTTATATTTAGCCGCCCTCTCTTATGGAATCATACAGTGTATTATCTTACGTTTTCCCAGCTATGAATAAGTAGATATGTCGTAGGCTTGTGTGTTGCCTCCTATCAGTGTGTCATCACATTAAGGTTAAGAACCATTTGCATTTACTTGTATTACCGTGTCACCTTCTCTCATTGCAGTCCAACCCAACCCAGCCGTGCTGATGGGAAACCCTATTCGGGCATTCACACCACCCTTGGGTGGCACATCAGCTGGCATGGGCAAGTCACCCAGTCCGGTTCAGAGGATAGACCCTCACACAGGGGCCAGTATCCTCTACGTTCCGGCCGTGTATGGTGGAAACATGGTCATGTCCATGCCCCTGCCTGTAAGTTTTCTCTTACACTTGTAAGCCTGTATACTTAGCCAAAGTGAGCCAATGTGTAACAAATGCCAAAGTCAGATATTTCAACTACTACAAAGGATTCTATCAAATTGTTGTTTTGGAAAAGGAAATAATCTAAGTATAAGATTGCACCTCTGAGAATATGTGTAAAATATGTGCATATTTAGTCACATTTAATCACATTTGTTTCACATTTATTTTTTCTTACACAAAGTTGCCAGCCCAGGTTGATTATTTTCAGATCAAGCAATTGTTGTATTTGCTTCAGATTTGTTATTGGTTGATGTACTGTACTATCATCTGTGGGAACCAAGGCCTATATTTGCCAGCTAGTGTACTGTGTTAAACAAGTGGCAGTGTACAAAATAATGTCTTTTAGATTTGCTCCCACAGAACAATCTAAATATTTTAATAGCTCCTCTTCTGCCTGGAGATTCAGTTTTGTATCACTATTAGTATACCATAGGAAATTTATTTCAACCTTTCCTTGAGTCATATTACCCAAATGCATTGAGGCTTACTGTAGATTAGTCCTCCGTTATTATGTAGCTCACTTCTGTGTAAAATGTATGTTAGGCCTTGTATGGTATTTTTTGTGGTCATACTTCATACTCCCTAGACAGATTGTGCACATGTGATCATGACTGAAATGAAAGGACTAAATCCCAGGCATTTGGTTTTCATATGTTACTGTTTATAATCATCATTATCAGCGATGTGCTGTCCTCTGTAATGGTGTATTAATCAATAATCTGTTAATCTGTGTTTTTATTTTCCCAAGTTGCCTTGGCCAGGTTACCAGAATCGCTTTGCTGTGGACCCTCGCATCATGAGCCACCCAGCAGCCATGGCCTACAACTTCAATCTGTTGCAGGCCCAGAATCGAGGCTCCCCCATCCCTTACAGTGGGGTGGCCCACCCCTCTCCTCTAGGAATGGGCCAGCCCAGCCCTGACAAGGAGCTACAGGCAGACCCTATCAGAAATGGTGTGCCTTGATTTTAATTACCACTTCAAGCACCTACCCAAAGTGTTTTAAGCCATCAAAAATGAAGTAACTGTATGAAATAGCCAAGCATATAGTAATATGTTTGTTTTTGGTTTTGACTTCATCTTAGGTAAATTAGAAGGATGTCCAAAGTCAGAACAGAGCCGTCTTCAGACACCAGAGAGGAAAACCACAGACATGAAGGAAAAACAGGCAAGTTGTTAACATTTATGTGTTTTATTTTTTATTTTTTAACCAGAAGTAACTTGTCTATCTTATGTAGACCCACATTACCAAGCTGGTTTCTTATGGTGTTTGGATTGGTGTTTATTTTTTGCTCCAGGGAGATTTAGACACAGGCCAAAGTCGAAGTCTAGACTCACAGTCAGACGGGCTTGTTGGATTTCCCAATGCGCTGCTCCATCGAAAAGATCCCTCAGCTGCCCAAAGACCCCTCAACTACCACCTGGCACCACCCAACCCAGCTTTTCCTCCGCATCCTGCCAGTGGAAGAGCCTTCCCTCCACAGTATCCAGTCTCCAGGCTTCCTTATCGGGTCAGCCAGCCTCAGCACCCAGGAATGGCCCAACAGAGTCAACAGCAGCAGCAACAGCTCAGCCCTGCCTACACTGGTGGTAGCCACAATGCCTCCTTCTTCAGTGGCCCCATACCCCCTCACAGGGCTGTTCAGTCTCCCACTTTGGATGGGCCAGAGTCTGGAGGGGTGGAGGAGATGAGTGGTTCCAGTAGGACTCCAATGGGCCACCCAGGGGGCCACCACCCAGGCCTGTCGCAGCATAACAGAGTCAACAGCTTTGGGGAGGACGGACAAGATGGAAGCCTTGGAGAAAGTCTGGGTAAGTGGACCATCATAATTTTTCCTTTGTTGGACAAAGGAAAATCGTCCAAACATCCTTAAAGCTAGGATGCGAAACAGTGATTTGTTCTGTATTTTTACCAAATTTCTTTTTAATTAATGAATCAACTGAAATTATGTTATCAAGCTATACCAAAGGGAAGGAAGATGCAGAAGATCTCATCTTGGTTGTTATACCAGCTTTTTCTAGACTTGCTCAATGCTGTTTACTCTTGCACAAAGTTATAAATAATAATACCTTTTGGTATTTGGTCTATGAAAATAAAGCTAGTGTTGTTTATTACACTGCTCAAGCAGTGTTTTCTTCCCTTTTCTATGATAAGAATGTTAGTAGATTGGATAGCGCATTATATTAACTTAAAAGGCAATGGAAGTCAAAGCAACGCTCCTAAATGAAAGTGCCTTATTTAATTTTTCTTTGTTTTGTTTTTAATTATCTCAGAATGAGTGATGCTCTTCCTCATAATATACATTTGCAAATGAGTGCTGGTTAGCTGAAAGCTGAATTGAGTTTATGATGAATCGTCTGCATATTGAATTAAATTGCAACAGGACCTGGGCATGTCGAGTCAATGTCCACTTTTGGCTCTCCAAAGTTTTATCAATGAAAGGGGGGCTTGACCAACATGTAAACTCTGTACTGCTTGATGATGGCACAGAATCAAATGGTTTACTATCATATATGAAATATTTATGCAATTATATTTAATTCTTTGGCACCTTTCCTGTATTGAAACATTCACTAGATATTAATTCATAGTGAGTCAGTATAAAGAGATCCTAAATTTAACAGTGTACAGTACCTTAACCTACAACACCAGTGACTCTAAAACTAATCACGGGGTTGCCCTTTCAGACCTCCAGGGTCCCTTGGCTCTAGAGGCCCTGAGCCAGCAGCAGCAGCAGGCAGCCAGGCTGGGCCAGTGGGGGGAGGCAGCAGGCCCTTTTCTCCAGGGCAGCGTCGCCTTCCCTCTGCCCCAACAGCTCGCCCACCTTGCTCAGCCCGGCATGGCTCGCTTCCCCCATCAGCTGCTCCGGGCAGCTAGTTGGGGCCTTAGTGCCAATATGGAGGATGAAGCTGTTACTTCTGCCCCCACTGGGCCACCTTTCACCAGGTTAGACTAAGAACAGTTTGTATTATTTGTCATGGTCTGGTAATTTCATACTAAAGAAATAGTACAGTTTTACTATTTAACATTGAAAATAGTGTTAAATTATGTTTTTTGTGTAAAGTCGATAAAACAAAATAACTGCTTAAAAATGGACTTACACTGTAACTATTGTTCTTTTTGTTTGTTGCCCTTTGTTATTGTCCTTCCCAAATAGTTTCCTTTTCCTTGCTGCTGCTTATAAACATGATGCCAAGTTCAAGTGTAAAGAAATAATTTCAATTCCAGGTACCCGGGCCTCTTGAGAGAGATGCCCCCACAGGAACAGCCTG
Source organism: Oplegnathus fasciatus (assembly GCA_003416845.1). NCBI lineage: Eukaryota > Metazoa > Chordata > Actinopteri > Centrarchiformes > Oplegnathidae > Oplegnathus > Oplegnathus fasciatus. Next base: position 572,144 of record NTHP01000299.1, read on the forward strand.
AACCCAGGGAAGCAGCTGAAATGCAGCCCCCACCTCAATCTCGTCTCCTCCAGTACCGCCAGTCCCAGTCCCGTGCCTCAGGTGACCCTTCATCCTCCAATCATGCTGGCCCTTTCCCATCAGGACCTTACTCCCATGATGCCAGCCGCGATCTCCTTAACGACAACCTTCTCAACAACCCCGCTCTGCAGCAGCAGCATCCGGGGAACCCCCTGTACAATACTGGTAGCTACCCACATCAGCCACCAGCCCACTCTGCCAGCCCCCCTCCCTCCCAGGTCAAATACCTTCTGCAGGAGGCCCAGTGGTCTCATGGTGGAGCTGCATCAGTGAGCCCACCACAGCAGAACCACCTGTTAGGGAACCAGGGCCACGGCCTTCCTTATGGACTGCCCATCATGGCTCACCCCAGCAGGCAGGAGCAAGTCCACCTGATGCAACTTCACCATCAGCACCACCAGCAGCAGCAGCAGCAGCAGCAGCAACAGCAACAACAACAACAGCAGCAGCAGCAGCAACAACACCAACAAAGTCAAGGCCCAGACCAGGAGTCCTACCACCCACTGTCCCCCAGAACATCAGCAGCCACAGCCCTTCACAATGTAGATGAGGTAAGGGTTATTCATTTATTTGGATTATTATCGGTGGTTTAATAAATCAATGAAATTAGCTGTGAGTATGCTGTATGCCTGTAGTTCCCATAACATTCTGGATAGTATTTTGGGGTTAATATAGGAATGACTTAAGTGCAAGTCTGTCAGCTTGTTCAACAAAGACTCAAAATCACATGTAGAAATCACTGTTTAAGGGAGTGTGAATTGTGGACTGTTTTATTTCACAGCACCGTATCTTCATATGCAAATATCTGCGTCAGAGTGCATCAGGGAAGGAACTTGTTTTATCACTCCTTCTCACTTTCTACCCGTCTGACAATTTCTGTAAATCTGGGAAATTGGGCATCATCTGTCTTAAATGCCATAAATGGTTTCATTTGTCTCCACACTGGTTCAGTTGTAAGAAATTATAATGATTAGCCTAGTCGGGCTTTTCTCAAATATTCAGCTCTAAATGTTGCATGAAGAGTAGGGAGTAGAGAGTAGAGATGCTGACAGCCAAATGGGGATGATTAGGGGTTTAAATCACCCAAATCTGATAGAGATGCAGAATGAATAGTCACATACATTCATGACTATGTATGAATGTATGTGAACATGTATGTGTAGCTCAAATGCTGTATTACAGGGAGAAGATGGATTACATGTGTGCTTTCGTATGCTTACTATAAGATGAAAAAAACTGTTGTTTGCTGGGCTCAAGCTCATCTCAGTCTTAGTCGCAAGTATGATCTGATGAATGCGTAAGACCTGCTCTAGAGGGACTGGTTAAATTCATTCTGTGCTTTGATCTTACAGCACAGGAGTGTGTTTCCCTCTCATTTATGTCTCCATAACCGAATCAGTATGTGCTGATTTTGAATATCGTCCACAATTCCGTCTGAATATCTCATTCTTACCTTGTTTCTCTTCCTTGTCCATCTTTACTGTCTGTGCAGTATGAACCCAGAGGTCCAGGCCGGCCTCTCTATCAGCGCCGCATCTCCTCCAGCTACCCAGATGAAACGTCTCCAGCCAACACCCACAATGCCCTGTCCCAGCAGTCCCAGCCCTGTACGTCAGACCCCCAGGACCACCCTCATCCGCACATACAGCATCATCAGCACCCACATGCCCCCTACGGTTACCCCCCACATGACCACCTCTGGCCCAGTAACGGCGGGGGTCCCGGTCCGTTCCAGAACATTCCATGTAACGGAGCCGGCACACTCGTGCAGCACCGGGACCTTCTGGGTAGGTATCACCTAAACATGCTGTCGTTTGGCATTATGACCTTTTACACAGAGTTGTTTTTATTATGTTCTACCCAAGTCTAATTTACCTCCTATCTTTTTGGGACACCTTTCCAACCCTCTGCTCATGTCTTCTCCTTGGATCCGGCAGCTTCCAAGGCCCTTCGTCAGACGGAGGAGCAGGTGAAGGCCGAGGCCACAGCGGCACAGCAGACACACCCGCACTCCCTCAACTCCCTTCAGCACCTTGGACAGTTTCCTCCTCTCATGCCCAATAACAAGCAACAGCAGCAGCAGCAGCAGCAGCAGCAGCAGCAGCAGCAGCAGCAGCAGCAGCAGCAGCCGCCACCCCCTCCCCCTCCTCCGCAGGCTCCCACAGAGGCCAGCCAGGGGGCTCCAAATTTAAGCAAACCACCCACCATGTCCTATGCCAGCGCCCTCCGCGCTCCACCCAAACCCCGAGCTGTTCGGCCTGAACAGGTCAAAAAGAACAGCGACCCTCTCTCCCTCCTACAAGAGCTGAGTATAGGAAGTTCAAATGGTAGCAATGGGTACTATTCCTACTTTAAATGAGTGTCACCCCCTCCTACATAATAAATAAGTGATAAAATATAAAACTAAACAAAAAAGGCAAAACTTTATGAAAACACAAAAAAATAGTGCAAAGTGCATTTACAAATAGTTTCTATCAGTAGGTTTGTTTTCTGCATTTTGTTTCATTTTAACTTTTTATTTGTAACAGTCATCTTTTCTCCTGTTTCACATATCTGTGAAGAAAATAAGTATATATAATGAATGCATTACTGGTATATATACATACTCATTATGTATATATGAATATATACTTATATTATCTACACTTGTATATGTACGTAATGCTAAAAAAAGTTATAAAAAATAAAATAAAATAAAAAAGGCGAGATTTGGTTGACCACTTAGCTACCTGCATATTTTTCCTTATTGAAGTTAGTTTTGTTGGTTACTAAATAAGTATGTTGAAGTTTTTATCATTTTGTATTCCTCAGTTTTGAGTGGACGTTATGTCTTGATTTTCATACTACTGTAGTTGTGGTAACGGACAAAAGCTAAGTGGTCAACTGACACAGAAACTACATGGAACAGTGTATAGAAGTAGATAAAATTTTCCTCTAATCTGTACATATAAAGAAAATAAAAGACTGAATTGTATGCCACAGACATGTCCTTAAATTCCTGTATCATGCTAGCATTTGCATTATGAATTCTTTTCCGTTTGTTGGCTTCTGATCCTTAATTCTTAGACATCCTTACCTGGGAGTCATCTTCAGTGATTTAGTAGTAAATGTGATTATTTCCTGAAATATAACAATACAAATATTGATTGCGCATTTTACTTTTCACCAATGTCTCATCAGCAACAATAGATACAGTGTGAAAATGTCAGAATAGCAACGACCACGTCATTCCTCCTGCGTTTGTTTTAAGGATCAGAGAACACCAGACATCGCTTTCTGTGATAAGATTATCCCAAACTTGCTTGGCTTGTGGCCGATGCTCAGTCATTTTTATTTGATTTTATTTCTTTTTGTTTGTGTTAACGAGATCTTCACCAGGGAAATTGTTTCAATATCTGCTGGGGATATGAAATGTGTTTGTTTTTTTGTTGCTAATGGACATTGAGCTTTTTTTGAAAAGGTTACTCTGAAGGTTTGTGCAAGTGAAGAGAGAGTGGTGAGGGCAGAGTGGTGTGTCATGATGGGTAAGTTGAAACTGAGGGTGTGATCAACACTGCCAGTCAGACGTTTTTGAACACGCTAAATGTTAGCATTTTTGGTTAAATCCGAAGTGTAGAGAAAATGCAGATTTATAAGAGATACCCTGAAATTTGAAAATACACATTAATAATATGCTCATGTTTGTGGCTTTTTGTTTTATTGGAAATGTCCTCGGTCTTGGTCACTGTAGCAAACAGCATACTGTGTGTGTCTGTGCATTTAACATACTGTTGGTCTCACAGATGTTTTGCAGTCGTAGAGCTTCTAGATGCCTTTTCACAGTCAGATTGCCCAAAGATCCTTTGCCATTTTCTCTGTAAGACAATCTTTTAATTCCTGAGTAATATGAACCTTATAATAAATAATAGTCACTTATTTCTCCCATAAGCTGATATTTACTCCCAGTTCCACCGAAAACAAAAGAAAAAGTCAAAAGCATTTCCCTATCCCTAATATTATTTTCAAATTTCAGGGCATTCAAAGCAAACAGTTCCCCCACCGCTTTCAACACTCTGCTTGAGACTTAACCAAAAAAGTAATAAAAGTAACTCTACAGTAAGCTGTTCAAAGACGTATGACTGTTAATGTGTCTGTTTTTAAACTGTGCAGTATAAGAATGAATTGGTAATGTAGTGGAAGTTGCTCCCGGTCATTCAGAGAATTATATTATTCACATTTTCAGCCTGATCTGATTGGTATATTAATATTAAAGCAGTAGATGCATCCCTTTAATTTAACTGAAAAAGCTCTGACCTTCATTTACATTTGCTACATCCACTGTTTTCTCTTACAACCCAAAACACATGATGGAACATAACACAGGAACATTCATGTTTGAAGTCCAGTCAGTGTGTTGCTTTGTTATTGGTTGACACACAAAGAGACCACAAAGGCTACATGCACATGAATTTCACTGCTAACATACTGAAGCCCTGACCATTTAAGTCAAATATAAAAAGATGCTGATATCTGCCAAGGTTTTTCTTTTATGATAAAAGCAATACTGGAAACAGTCATCCAGTGTGCGGTCCTGTTTGTATGTAATTCATTAATTGTTAAAATACCACTGCCCCATTTGCAAATTGGTAAAATAGTAATGAAATAATCCCGCTGTTTCATGGCTTTCATACGGCAGTTACGTCACTGTTAAATCTCTTAAAATGTCACTTCCTCCGAAAGCTAATCCTCTACGGTTAATAACTTAGATGTGTTTTGAACAGTCGGTGGAGAGCTTCATAAAGCTATGGTTTTATTTTTAAGTTTTGACATTGTAATTCAAAGGTCCAGATTTTTTGACTTAGTGGAGAACAACACATACTTGTAAATATGCATTTTCTAGGTATTTACAAACAAGAACTTTGGGAGCGCCTCAATTTTGTAGAAGCTGTTCAAAGAAGAGGTATGCCCTTTTTAATTATGCAAATTCACAAAAAATAATGATATTAATTCTAGAAATGGACAACAACAAACCAGTTGGTAGTTGCAACATCTTGTTGTAACTTTTTAACTTTTTTTTTTT
>NTHP01000299.1:579694-593421 GCA_003416845.1 Oplegnathus fasciatus
ATTTCACACATACAGTATCAGGAAAGTAACAGTCAGCCAAAAGAACGTCAAAGTCAAGTCATAGAAATTGAATTAGTAATAAACTAAATGGATATCTGCCCTAATATGGATGGTTGCAGCTCACAAACAGCTGCAAAAAGTTAAAATACATGAACTGCTGAAGTGGTCACCTCTATATTTACGGGTAGCAGCTGTTTACAGTAGGTGATGCCTCGGTGTGTCTCAGAATATCCACAGCTACAGTACAACTCCAAGATCATACAGGGACGTGTCTAGAGAAATCCTGCTTAGCATAAAAGTTTACAGCAATTAGTATTTAGGTATACTACAACTTTATGCTCATTTTTAGTACACATAGTTTATTACAATTTTGATAATATGCAAATGAGCATTGCTCTACCTCACCTTCTTTTTCCTACATATTGTTGTAATGTTGCACAGTCTATGTTGCGCTCTACCCAGTAGTGGAAAGCAGGTAAGTACATTTACTCAAGCACTGTGCTTAAGTACTATTTTGAGGTACTTGTACTTTACTGGAGTATTTCCTTTTTCTGCTACTTTACACTTCTACTCCACTATATTCATTTAATACCTTTAGTTACTAGTTACTTTGTAGATTCAGATTAATGATACAAAATAATAATCAACAAATAAATGATGATGTACTACTATCGATTAAGATAAGACTGTTCATCCTGGGGGGAAATTCACAAGTATATATATAGTACTTCAAATTAGCTCCACCTTGACCAGCTGCAACAGTGATGCTTACACATTAATGCATCAATAATTATAATCCAATAATACAATATACATTATTCTGAAATGGGCCATTCTGCGTAATGAGCGCTTTTACTTTTGTATATTTTCATGCTAATAATTGAACTTTTACTAAAAAGTACTTTTGAATGACTTTTACTTCTAACAGAGTATTTCTACACTGTAATATTGCTACTTTTACTTAAGTAAAAGATCGAAGTACTTCTTCCACCGCTGGCTCTACTTTGGAAAATGTGTATAGTATAGTATATATTATAGTATAGTGTATACCGTATAGTATAGTATATACTTCCAGTTGCATTGCTGCTTGCAGCTGGATAATAGAACCTAATAGAATTTTCTTTTTGAATTATGTTTGCGTGATTCGGCTGGCTAACGACAGTCCATTCTTAAACAAAACAGCATGTTTTCTTTACAGTTGAAATAAAAGTCAATGATAGCTGAGCTGACACTGTCTTCACACAGGGATAAAGGTTGGCAAGCACAGATCGTGAACTCGTGTGGGTTTTTATGATCTCTGTACATGTGCTTTACACGGAGAAAATGCAGTAACACTGATGCAAATACCAATTTGCCGCATGTTTGAAATGGGTCACGGTGACGCATGAAAATGAACAGAGAATTTTTTGTATCAGTTTGGTTTGGAAGCTGTCAACAAAAAGTAAGAGGCCTTGTATGTGCACCTGCTAGAACTGAACCTTTTCCAGCATGATCAGCACTGCAGACTGCGTGGGTGTTTAGCATTCAGCCTGCCACACACACACGCACACACACACAAACCTGCTCTGTGCTACTGCTTTGCTTGAAATCAGTCATTTATTCACGAAGTTCTTATTTTAATGGGACATTCGTCATTTTTTAAAGGTTCTTTATAACTCTTAGAAATGTACAACTTAACATTTGAATACATATGTCTCGACTTCTCTTACTTCGTTGATATTTCTTGTAAGTAAGTGATTCCTTGAGCAATCCCGTACAAAAATCAACAGACGAACATTAGATATGTACAAGATATCATACACAATGGAGTACATAAAATCACATAAAGTTATCTACTGTAGATGTCGGGCCGTAACTGTATGCACTGTATTCTCAAAATGTAAATGAATCTAACATTTTAATGTCTCTTTAACTAAGGTGTACATAATGATTGACATAATGACAGCGACGTCTGGCTCTTACTGAGAATTATGGTGGTTTTTAGGCCGCAGGTCAGATTTGAGCTCTGGTCTCCAGCAAGAACTGTATCTAAGGAGGTGTTGGAGAGGACTGCTATATTTAACAATCTGGGTGGGCATACAGAATAAGGCAAACATTTGAAACTCTGACAATAGGCCCATATTCAAGTTGCTGTATAATTGCAGGGAAGTAAATTTTGCATCATGGCTGTGGTCCATCCACACCCGAACCAGTTTCTGTCATCATGACCTTACCCTTTTATTGTCAGCTCTTGTTCTTGAAATGAATCTAAAACCTGTGCTCAAAACAAAAGATGCCGTCACTCTCATCCTGTATTCATCCATTTGTCTGGCCGTCACTCAACTTGCTCCGGCTCGGCGTCCATGCAAGTCTCCCATGGATTCCTTGGCATCTGGGGCATGGAAAGGATCAGGAGGGCGATGCCAGTGAGAAAGAGGAGAACAAAGGCAGTGCAGGCGCAAGCGAAGGACCAGGCGTAGTAGTAATCGATCCAGATTGTGTCCTCGCTCTCGATCATGCGCTTGACTGATTGACGCATCACCTCCAGTGAGATGAAGGAACAGAGGCCTGGGAAGGAGAGAGGTGTGTGAACACGAGTTAGCAACATTCCCGTGCTCTCATCACAGGATGTGACCATAAAGGCAAAGTGAGGTTTTTTTGCATTCCAAACTGTAAATGCTGCAGGGAAACTGGCATTTTACTGGTTAACTGAACCCACCTGCAAATGCGAAAAACATGCCAGCAGGTTTGAGGAGGTAGTCTCTTCCTTTGCCTTTACCGGTACATGATCCGACCAAACACAGAGTCCCCAGGATCATGAAAGCCAGACTGAAGATGGAGATGGCCGCAGCGGAGATGTTGTACTCTGGAAAGAAAGAGACCAAGAGTGATGATGTGGTTCCTAAATGTCCTTTACAAGTCAGTGACATCAAAACTGTTAAGCTCTACGAGATTACATTTTATGTCCAAACTGTCATCATATTATGTACTTTCACAGTTTGGAGTGAAATTAACTCAATTTCAGTAAAGCCACAAACCCTCTCTTTTGGAATGCCTTAATTAATAAGAAGTCAGCTAGTGGTTTGGGCGGCACACGGCACACATCACAGTTTCTGCAAACGATAGAGTGTGTTTTGTTGCACCCTAATTTGTTTTGCATTTTGAGCCAGTATGTTTTCCTGGATCCTTTAGAAATGAGCTGGCTGATTACTGTATGTTTGAAGATGTTCTTAACCAGTCATTAATGTCAGGTTAGGCTTAAAGGATAAGGCTTGCTTTATTCTATATTTTTCTCATTGTCAACAAATCCCATGAAACAACAATTCTAAGAATGCACTAGTTCATCTTTTGAGACTTTCTGACTTTTCTACCCTGTGTGTTTTACCCCAAGCTGTTTGTTTCCTGCTGAAAACATACATCTTTAAAAATGGGTCACGAATGTATGGTTTCATTGTTTTTTAACGCTCAGTTATTTTGTAAAACAGCTGGGCACTGTAGTTTTTACAAAACGTTGCTCAGACAGGAGTAAATAGTGCATTTGTTCTGGACTATTTTCAGCAGAGGAATAATACACATATGGTGCTTTGGTGAGTTTTTACAGCAGCAGGACAGAGTGTGTTATTGACTCAAAGTAAACTATAGTGCCCATGTTCATGGTAATGAAGGAACATTTCACCTAGTGCAACAGTGTGGCGTGGTGTGTGGTGTTTTTATAGTTTTTGAACAACAATGGAGCTCTATGGCACAGAGGAATAAACTATATCTGACCTTGGCCATATAGACAATACTTGTTAGTAGAATCAATTCATTGTTGATTTTGGTCTTTTCATGGGATTTGTAGAAAATAAGAAAAATACAGAATATCACCAGACTTATCCTTTAATGCTTTGTGCAATAAAGGCAATAATCTGTACATTCAATGTTGAAATATATTATATGAGTGTAATTTGGTCCTTGTGTTTACAGATACAGTGTATCTGTGTAATAGGAACAGCAGCTGGCTTGTTTTTCCGAGCGGAGAGGTGGATAGGATGCGAGGCCTTTGATCTGCCGCCTGTTTGCCTGTGAACCATGCCCAGAGGAGAGGCACTCCTTTGGGGGAGAGAGCCTTCATCTCCTGCTGGCAGGGGAGGACGTGCCGCACCCTGAACACTCTGTGGTCTCTGAGATGCTGCATGTCTGTGGAGCTTGTTGGCTAGCTCAGTCTGAAACACCAAAGTTTCTCAACACCAAGAGCAAGGTAGACATCAAAAGAGAAGAGGAAGAGAGAGAAACCAGTGTTTCAGTCATGCACAGCTTATTTCACTGGACCGCTGAAGGATTTCTCAGTGCTCAGAAACATGAGATTGACATATAAAAAAGGCAACCCTGTACTGCAGTTGAGGGAAATAAAAAAAAGGCTTCATTCAGACCAAAAGGTGTTTGAATTTGAAGTCACTGTATTGCAGAACATGTGTTGATTTTTGTGTGATATGTCAATATGTCCATGAGACAGCTTTATATAGCTTTGCTCTTTGTGTATGTATGTAGATGTGTGTGTGCGTACTCTATGTGCATATATTGTATATTCATGCATGCATCTGTACGTATGTGGGTTCATTTGCATGTTTGTGGGATTATTGATGTGTATATAGGCATCTTCATATGATGCTTTACTTTATGCTTGTCGGAGAGATTTGATTAAAAAAAGTTTCAGAATTTAAGATTTGTTTTAGTCTCCTCTCTTGTTCAGATCTGGCACGTGCTAATCTGTACACGTCTAGTATATCGATCGTTACACCTTTTATACAAACACACAGGTGAAACTGTATGTCTGCCCATGGTAAACATACTGTATGTACATATGGATTGAGAGTTGTTGTTTTTTTCATGTTTTGTGTGGCCTGAGGAAGAAGACAGTCCTCCGAAATAAGATGGCACAATAAAGTTTATGTCTATTTTAGATAGTTTACTTGTGTTTGTAAAAGATATGAAGAACGTCCAAAGGCCCAGATCCATTCCTAACCAGCGTCCCTGCCCATTCTCAACTTGCAAGATTTTCTTTACACTTCATTTATTTCTTACTGGCGATGTCCCTGTGGCAGATAAGAGTCTTACAGTATGGATGGATGTGCCTGTGGTGATATACATCTACTATGTTCATTCAACCTTATGCACCATTATGGTGTAGCCAAATGGTTCAGTCAAGAGTGAATAATACTACAGGGAACTTAGGTCAGTTCTGCAATCGTTCCAGCAAACTTGCAGTGTGTCTCTTAAAGGCTAGCCAGCAGCACTGGAATGTGTGTGTGTCTTAGAGGATGGGGGAGGGGTACCCATGAATGCTAGCATTAGCATTTGTGAGTTTAGGGTGTGGGGTGTGTACGACTTCATGCACAAGACTATTCACATTTACACCCCAATAACTGAGTCTGACAGTGCTCCACATGCACTCGCCCCCCTAATGCACATTACATGGGAGGGCTGTCATATAACATGCGCTGGCTCGACTCGGAACTGTCACAGCTGTGACAGGTCACTGGAGAGATGATGGAAGGAATGGAAGTTGGAGACAATGGGGGCTGGATCAAACACACACAGCTATGAAATGTTGATTGTACTGTACGCGTAGTACATGTCTCGCACTGTTCCTAAGGCGCCATATGTGAAACGCTGTCAGCCCGCTGTCAGTACACACTGTGAATTCTGGGACTTAGTGAGTGAACTATGACCCCCAGCTGGTGACCATCACAGGGGAAGCAAACTCCAATAAAAAGCTGTTACAATTTCAAAAAGCAAAAGTGTCTAAGGCACACTATCACACTATAAAGATATAATATATCACACCTGTGAAGTCACATAGACTTTTAGCCAGTTGGACAAAGGGTTAGGAAATGAAAAGAAAGGAAGGGAAAGGGAAGGAAAATTCAATTGTCTGTGACCCAGGATTTCTTCATGTCCTGTGACGTGTTTTGTCATTGACATCCAGGCGAATACACCTGCTGTGACATCGATGACTGTTGCAGTCAGAAGCGAAACATGAATGAGAATCTGAACCCACAGAGAGCAGAGCAGCAGCAGCAGCAGCAGGTGAGGTCAGTTGGGAAACTGTGATGCAGCCAGTTTGATGTTCAACTTCACACAGACTGGAACGTCCTAATGTTCCAAGGAACATATTAACAAAATGAATTCACAAATGAATGTCTCCTCTTTTCTTTTTCACACAGGCTGGGATGAAAGTAACCACCATAGGGGAACCAATTACAGAAACCTACCTTTTTGTGTTTTATATTCAAATATCTCAGTGTCCTGCCCTGGAGTGAAGTGTCTGAAGTAAGTACAGTTTTCCTCTGTGAAAAGAAAGAAAAAAGGATTTAGTTCAAAGTTAAACCTGCTTTCATTGTTTTTTGGCCACTTGGAGGCAGCGCAAGCTGTAAACATTAACATATTATCACTTTATAACATTAAAGTGTTAGCAAATGGCTGCCAATTTACACATCCAGCAGACACGGAGCAACATTGACATTTATTTCACATTTGTGGCCACCTGATAAATTTAAGTCAAATATTCACTCTATTTTTGCTCTGTTTTGGTCTGGCTCTTTAGCTGCTAAATACTATGAAATGTCGTTGCGTTTTGTGAAATGTTTTTTGAAATGCTGTTGTGTTTTGTGAAATGTTGTGTTTTGTGAAATGTTGTGTTTTGTGAAATGTTGTCCCTCAGGGCCACCGTAGCCTTGTCTTATGAAATTTCATGACATTGAATTTGAATTTCTTCATATGCAAATACGTGCTCTGTGCTTAAAAAGGAGGGAACCATCAAGAGAGGGTCATGTAGTGGAAACATGACTATCAGTTAACTAAAATGGCACCCTGGTGGAAGCCTTTAACTGCTTTCAACTGGGATGACCAACTAAACCTAATCTTTATCAAAGTTCTTTCACCTTGTCACATAACAAATAGCTTTTGTTTTTTTGCTTTAAAGTTTGCTTTGTAAATTCAACACCTGATCCGTATTTTTCTTATTTCACAAAATAATCTGAAGTTGTCTTTAGGGCCATGCCTTCTTTCTCTGCTCAACCACGGGACTTTTTCACACTTCTATTTAAGCTTTGCCCCGCATACTTTTGCACCATTGGCCGTACTCCACCTGCTGTGATATAACCATGTGAATATGATACTTCTATTGAACACTTCACACTGTCTCAGATCTAACTCACATAGTTTTACAAAAGCAGCTCACAGATTGACACCACCAGGATAAGATTACTAAAATGGTTGCGTGATGCCTTGCAGACCCTGGTCTGCTTTGTGTGGTTTGACTGTCAAAGTAGAAATGGTCACAGCAGACATCACATTCAATTTTTCTCGAGCAGACGAGGTGTTAAACCTTGGGGATTTGCACAAATAAAGCCAGGCTGCTTTATGTGATCACAGGATGCTTTGGCAGAGTAAATATTCTTTGACGCTATGCCAAGAGTAAAAAAAAACATTTCAATCCAGTTTAGAAAAAGGCTTCGTTTCCTGTCAAATCTTGATTACATTTGACTTATCTCATACCACATACTTCCCATTGGGGTTTAAAAATGTATGCATGGTTAAAAGGGGTTGATCAAGTGCAGACATACTCAACATCTGAGGCTTCACTTCATGTAGCATGTGTTTCTGAAAGCAGAGGAATGTCTTGGCAATAAAAAGAAATAACACGCAGGCTCGGATGATCATGTCTGCCGAGAGAGTGAGAACGTTTATGTATGTAACACCAGACCACTATGTGACTTAATCTCATGCAAAGTCAAGTGCACATCAGTGATCTTGGTTATGTTATGAGGTTTCCACACACGCATGTTCCTAATCCCCTTTTCCATACAGTCTCGCCATGGGACATCAGTGAAATGCTTTCATGTGAAAATATGTAGTGCTGCATTGTATCGTAACACAGTTGGAGCTCGATGACACATGCTGGGATGGTAGATAATTTTCCTATGTACCTTGGAAACCATGACAAAAAGCTGAAAGGGATGTGAGGTGGCCCTACCAGGAAATAACACAAAGTAATTTGATATAATAGGCATAAACAATATCTCTGAATCATATTTTTTTCCAAACCAAGTCAACACTGCAATGTTTACAAAAACCGCCTTTTGAAATTACACGCTTTTAATGCTGTGTGCCATATCGTGTTGGCCCACATACAAAAAAGATGTTTTTATGAATGAGGACAGGGACTGGCTATCAAAAAACAAAACAAAAAAACAGAGGTTGTTACTAAGCAACAAGCTCCACTGTTTTCACTGTAGAAGGCACATATGAGGATGTGATAAAGGCTCGTTAACTAGTTGTACCTCTGAGCCAAACCTTGCATTGAAAAGGGAGGCTGAAAAATATCCTTAAACTTCACTCATTTCCCAAAACTGTCAATATTTATGTTTTTAAGAAAATATGCAAATCCACCCCTCACTCTGCTTTATCCCTTTGCTGCAACACCAGACAACTCTTTCAATAGCAGGAAGCACGGTCTCACTTCTGGATGAGATAAGATTTCTTTTTAGGTCTCGAGTTGAAAAGTGTAAGAACTACCAGCCAGCCAAGTGGCTCTTCATTCACTAAATGCATATGTGGTTTGTTATGTAGGTTTAAGTGGAGCCACTCAGCATTTATCAGGCCTTGGAGTGGATGCTTTGAGCTCATTATCTGTATCAAGCAGCTTTATTCCCACATGTGGGTGTGTGTTGCCTAATTACACCTTTTTGTACCATCTTTGGAGTGCAAGCTTCAACAAAAATACGGGGACAAGTTGGTGGTCATAAATTAATCTGTATTCATCTTTGGAAGCATGCTGCCACAGGCAAACACACACACACTCACACACACTGCTGCACCCCTTGCTGTTGGTCCTCATCCCACTAAAGCCTCTCCTCTTCCCAATAGGGCAATCCGTCATCTTTCCAAAGATCAGGTGAGGACATCGGATTAGCTTTGATGTACACCGTCAGCCCTTTTTGTCTGAGCTAAGATTGGCCCAGACCTCTGAACCCATGTTTTTGTTTTGTCGGCTCTATTTGGGTGTCATGACCTTCCTCATTCTTTGGTCTCTCAGCTAACACACGTGAAGACAACTTCAATTATGTTGTTGCAGGGTCAACACAAGTGTGAATGCCACCAAAATGACATACACTCTATGTACATTAGTGTCTTTTGCTACTTTTTTTGATAAATCACACGCAAAATGTATGAAATCAAGCGAATTACATTTACATTTCCTTAACATTTTACTTCTGATACCTGTCGGGCTCTGTAAATTTCAGCACTTGCACTCCACTTAAGTAAAGTGCAGCTTTAGTTCAGCTGTAAACCCACAGAAGCATACTGTATGGACACGTCTATATAAGTGTTAAAGACATCACAGGCAATTCCACATCCCCATATACAGTACGATGATGCCTATCCCTGGGTTGGTATGTCATTTGAGTGCCTATAAAGGCAAAATACCAGCGGTTCCACTTGCTTTTTGGACTATGCATCCCATCCCCGGGGAGTGTAAAGTAATTTGAGTGGCTGTGTGGGCTGCACAGAGACGTGAAGCTGCAGTAAGGTCTCGTGGGAACAGACAGCAGGCCACAGAGCTATGTCTGACTCTTCCAGGCGCCCCCGTCACTCAGATGAACGCTGGACTTGGCGTGAACACTTGACCCTCGCGGCTTCCACCCAAGACAGCTGAGTATTTACGTGGCTTATATTTATAACCACAACGACTGCTTGCTGAGCAGTTTGCGCAATATTATTTTAAAAATCACACCTTTTCTGTATCTGGGACCACAGCGAATACATTACAGTAATTGCCTGTCTTTGTGTGCTGTGGCCACTGAAACTACCAAGATGACATTAGAGCACAAAAAGCGTTCCTTTGAAAATGAAATGAGGAGCTTTGTATCTGATGTTGCTTATTTACAGCTCGCAGCAGCTCGGAAAGCCAGTGTAAGAGATCCCAATATGAAAAGAAAGGAGGACAACTCAGACTAGAATATAGCATCTAAAAGTAAAACAGCCCTTAGGTAAATTTTGGCTTGGAGGAAACGTTCTGAGCTGAAGCAACATATAATGTAAGACTGCATTATACACGTAAAGTTTTTCTGAGATCATGTCACCATCTGCGCTTTGTCAGCAGTTACCTAAACAACAACTCAGCTCATATTTTCCAGATGAGTGTCTTCCAGCGAATGGGACCTCCTCACACATTGTGTAAGTCCTGTTTTGGATCAGAGGTTGACACCTCTCTAAAGACGTGTGGCTATGATAAACAATAATGTTCCTGTCCAAATACAGCTATTGGGCCGGGAGAAACCTCTGGAGACTGATGGAACTTCTACCAGATATACTTATGTCTTAAATAAAGGCTTCCATGGTGGCCATCCCAAATCACATGTATTGCTGTAGACATGAAAGCCTTTCTTAGGAACAAGTGGCTAGTGAAAAGTTCTGGCTGTTTGTAATGTAATATACTATATATATCTATATTATATATTATTATATATGATATAATTATATTTATAGATCACCACTGTCAGTATGTATGTTCTAACTAAAAATTGCAGATAAAGGCTCCAGAAGCATTTGCCACTTGTCATTGCAATCTGATGAATTCCCTGCATGTCTGGGTGGGCCGAGCTGTTTTGATATATTCAGCACATGTCATGCCTGCACCAATGAACCACCCTCAGGCATTACATCTGCTCCTGGAATGGCCCTGTAATGCAGAGTGTGTCTGGGATTCCCCAAAGTCTAACAGCCACCATCAGTTGGGACATATTTGAAGAGTTTCTTTCAGCTTTGTGAGTTAAGGACAAATTTGGTGGGAAGTTTCCGGCTCATTTCCCTAAAGTGACTTGCGGGGTCAGATAACAATCAACAGTCAGATAATGGTTTCTCAGATAACGGTCAACTTGCCAACAGAGTTGTCACCGCTCTACAGATGAGTGACTCTCACCACAAGTCATTGAGAGGTGAGTCACTGCCAGTCAGCAATTACCCAATGCTGTTTACGTCCATTTTATTCAATTACAGTCTGCTTTTTATTCAAGCAGCTGTAAGAGCGTCTGTTTTCATAGAAAGTTTATTTTGAGACATTCATAGCAAGGTGAGTTCTTGTGAGGACATTGGGATACACATGAACTATTAGCCGACCACATTATATCAGCACCACTAATGGCTGTGGCGGAAGAGATGTTTAGATCCTTTAATAAAGTATTAATACCACAGTGTAAACATACTCCTTATTAATTATTACTTACTTACTTATAAATAAAAATCTTGCATGCCAAAGTCTTTTAGAGTGTTGTATTATCCAGTATGTTACATTCAATGATTGATTAAATGATTGATTACTGTAAGTATATAAATAAGAAATATGTGAGCTGCATTTTAATGTTGTATCAGGTTGAGGGGGGCTTAATTTAACTACTTTAAGTACTGTTGGGTAGTTCAATCAACAACCATGCATCATAGTTCATAAACTGTTGATGTGCTTTGTGTATAAAATCTTAATCTTCAAAGTAACAAGTAAATATTGCTGTCAAGTACTTTAAATGTATAGTGGAGTAAAACTCCACAATAGTTCCCTCTGAAGTGTAGCAGAGTAGAGGTATAAAGTAAAATAAATATTTTATGGGTTCTGGGTTCCCATTTCCTTGGAAGTGGTCTGGAATGAGTTTTGTAATTTGGGACTAATTATTAATAAAAGAGGGACAATATTCTGAGACAGAACCCATTCATTAATCAGAGTTGTATGAGGAGTGGTTGGGTAGGGTTTATAAGCTGTTGTTTATTTCTAGAGGAATTAAGACCAAAGTCTTAATGACTGTGATTCATTAACACCAAAGTAAATATTCATTTATGTGTTGGAAATTGTATTCTTCATATTTATTTAACTTTATGCTGCCTGTAATTTACAGCAGAAAGACACATTTTACATATTCTTTCATATTTTTTTTACATGACTAAACTGACTAAAAGATTAAAAGGGGTTACTTTGCTAAAAAAAATTTGCTAATAATTATTTGGAAAAATTGTGCCAATTGAACATTGTCTCCCTGTAATTAGTACCTAATTGTTCTTCTGAATAAACCATACTTACATTTCAGTTTATTTCTTAGAAAAGATTAGGAAACTATGGGACCTATAAAATAGAGTTACCATTGAGAATACTAAAGTAAAGTACAAGTACTTCAAAATTGTATTTAACTACAATATATTCTTAGTTACTTTCCATCACTGATTAAAGGCTATTTTAAAGTGAATTCCATGAGGATGTTCAAGAGAGCGACTGTATATGTGAGATACAGGCACCCATGTATTGTCTGCAGTCCGGCTGTTTTTATTAATAAACAGCTCTTTAAACAGAAAGGAGGCACTAATCAGGGAAGTCAGCTGTTGTGGTGTTTGGTGTTTACTTAGTGAACACCTGCAGCCTGCTGGGACTCCATGGCTCATGTTTGGTCATCCCTGGTTAATGTCAAATATCTGCTGTGGTCTGGTTAAGTCTTTACAGCCAACTGATAGCTAAGGTATCCTCTCAAGGCCTTGTCATGGTCTGCCTGGATGCTGTTTCCACCCTCGCCATCGGGTTTATTCAAAGGAGGGGCAGTAGGGATCATCACCCAACTGACTGAGGATCAATGGCGGAGTTGCAAATCACCACCAGACAGCCTAAACATGGCCTAAGCTCAGAGACTTATGCAAGTATTAGACCGAGGTATTTCAACACCACTGATGACTAACAATGGAAAAACCATTTCAGACAAAATGTTTTCACGACCAAAAAAAGTACATTATGAAGGCTGCATGCATGTCACCCAGAACAGGATCTTCTGTTTCACAAGGAAGTTTAAAATGTCACATGACATGTCTAGTGATCTTGCATCAGGACCTCTATTCTTAGAAGCTTCATACCTCACAGCTTTGGGCTGGATTGCATGGAGGCACCTCACAGCCACAAACAGTATTCACACAGTATAGCACAAAGCCTTTGGTGCCTTTCAGCTTTAATGTAATTTTATGTGCCAGTTACAGAAGGTGTTTGCTCAGATTTTCTCTTACCTCCGGGCAGGCTGATGGGTCCGCAGCTATGCCCCTCCACGTAGTTTTCTGAGCTGATGTAGATGTGCTTCTTGCACAGCCTCCACAGGCCGAAGTGGGCCGCCTCGCAGGTCGCATTGACTTTATCCACCCGCGGGCTGAGCACTGCCCAGTGGTCCGTTACCACTGCCGTGAACATGCAAGCCATACCCACCAGCAGCACGAAGATGGCAATCTTTATCTTTGTGCGCTTGTGCATGTTTCCAGGTGGTGAGATTTCTGTTCAGTGAATATTCTTCTCCTGATATAATAAAAAAAAAATCTATAAGATTGGATGTTCTTCAATGTGGACACACTGGTCTGTGTCCCAGGGGCTTCTTTCCTCAGTGACTGCAGCAAAGCTTCCCACAAAGTCTCTTCTCTTTTTCCCTCTCCGCCTAAGACTAGTGTCTTCTCTCCCCCTGTCGCAAATCTGTGCCTCTGGTTCGAAGGGAAAGGGGCCAGACTGCTCTGTCCTAGTTTCAAGTCCCCTTTTCCCTACTCACTATGAGTTGCTGTACAACTGAGGGGCTGCAAGTTTAGACTTACAGCTGTTGAGGTAGATCAGGAAAGTTGATGACCAAACCAACTGTCTGCCATGGTGGGCAATGGGCGTGGGGGCTGCTGCATGTGTTGGTGTTTTGCTGGGGGGGGGG
>NTHP01000299.1:593433-613645 GCA_003416845.1 Oplegnathus fasciatus
GACGGGGGGTTGGGTGCTATAAATGTGACTGGTGAGTCAAGTTGTCAGGCTGTCTGCTTATCCAGTTACAGTGCAAGACAGATAGATTGATAGAGATGTGTAACCTGCCATTATAAACACTTTCTCTTGTCCATATTTACACCCAAACTTTCAAAAGTGACCTTTCAGCATTGTGACAATAGTTTTCCCTCCTTCTAGTTTCCACCCATCTACAGTGGCTGTGTTTTCACTCTCTGTCTCACTACAAGACCACCTCGGTATGGATTTGTCTCTGTAAACAATTTATAAGGAGAAAGTGGATGTGTTTATAAAGAGCAGCAGCAAGGCTCCAGCTGTCAGACAACAGTGGAGTTTCCCTGATGGGACAATATTGCTTTTAGTAATTCCTGCCAGGATGCCCACTTAACACTATGTCTTATAGTCCAAATAAAGTTTATAAAATGATAGCTGTTTCTTTATTTAAACATTTCTTTACTGAGCAACAATGCTAGAAGTATACTTATATGCTACTTACCTACAAAATGAGGACAGGCAAATTAAATAGTTCCTAAATAACTACGGGGTACATTTGTGTTTTTACTTTGGAACAAACTGAGGTCTATTGTCAGGAACATACTGTCGGCATATAGCCTATATGTTACTGTATATGTTGTAAAGTAAGCCTACTTACAGTATGCGGTACAAGATTGTACTTACAGGGGACTTCAGCAGCTTGAGGTGGTTCAGATTTATGTGGATTGACGCTGTTGTTAGACAGATTGTTGTTCTTATGGAGTACAGGAAGTAGAAAAGCTTTTTTATTATGAGGCAGAAGATTTTATGTCCTGTCACAGTGTAACTGTCATGAACAGTAAAGGACACGAACACTACAGTCACCGAAAACCTTTATTGAGAGTCATTGCACATCATCAAAACGAAAATATGAGATGACAAGCTGTGGGTCATTTCCTAACTTTCAAACTGAGCACATCTCCTCTAAAAGTAAACTAACTTAAAAACTGTTTCAACTTGCATCCAAGACTGAACGCCAAAACTACAGACAATAGCTGTACAAGACATCTCTATAGTGTCCCTTAACAGCAGCTGCATGGAAGTCTCAGCTGCCACTCACTTGACCTGTGTGCTGCTCTAAAGGATGGTCATGCTCATATTAAAAAGGCACCCGGTTGTTAAAAAAAAATTATTTATAAGTTCCCACATTGTTACCCCCTTATTCCCTAACTTCACCTCTTGTTCCCTTGGACCTACATGGGCCGTAATCTAAAGCAGAACCAAAAAATCATTTCCTGCAACATACAGTTCATTTTGTGGTACTAGGGAATAAGAGTGGATAAGTCACCCTAAAGGCCCTGTAGAAGTAACAATACCTATCGCTTAAAAAAAGAGAGCATGAGCTTTCATAATGCTATGTACAGTTCACCAAGTTTCCTGCAAATGAAGCTACATGTAGCATGGTAGATACAGACGGGCACAGTGGTGGCCTTTAAGAAACAAACTATATTTGAGTGCACTGCTGTTTCACTGTTATTCCACTGCACAGAGGAACTGGTAATAATAATACAAATCAGATATGATATGAGGGTGCTTTAAATTTACTGCCCAGGAACCTCTGCCATTAAAGACATTTACTTTAAAGAAAAGAATTCACATTTAGATCATGTTAACTCATCTTCCTGTAAAGTTCAGTGCCTACCTTGTCTACTTCTGCGTCAGCAATTGCCCGGAGAAAGTGCTTGAACCTGCTCCATTCTGTCTTTTATACAGCAGATAACAACTTGAATTGCGATGGCCGTAGCAGAACACAGTTGAGAAACAAGCCCTTACCCTTTGATTCTGAGGCACTTACACACACACCCTGATGGTTGCCAGAGATGTGTTAGACAGGTGAACATGTTTCTAACTACTAGTAGGAGCACTGCACATATCTCAGTGTAAAATCCTCTCATCCAAAATTCATCAAAAAACAAAGTGGTCATAGAACAAGATTTAAAGGGCTTAGATTTTTCTTTTGATACTTAAAAATGTACTCTGTATACTGTCATTGCAAAAGATAAGATAATATGTGTGTAAATGCTCATTTTTCTCACAAAACAGGGATGTAAAATAAGTGGAGGGAAAAAAAGAGACAGAAACAGATTATTAAAAAAAACAAGCCCAAAAGGTGTGCTAATCCCTTTGATAACTCCCCTACAGTAAATCACGGTGGTACGTCTCTGTTTATCTTTTTTAAGCCATGGCCCACTTTGAGCCTCTTCATAAGAATTATGACCCACTTCCCTCCCGGCGTGAACACAGGTGCCAGTGAAAGTCAAAAAGTTCTCACGGCAAGAAAGTAGAATTTGAGAAATCACAGCAAACCTGCACACAAGACAAGCTAACATATGTATGAGTGCAGGGTCATACGCAGGGTTTTAGAAATACCAAGGTCCAAAATTGGAGCTTGCTAGGGGGGTTCAGGGCATGCCCCCCAAAAGAATTTAGATTTCCCTGATCTAAATATGTGCATTTTAAGACATTTAAAACGTTTGTAGAGCAAAAATTGGATAACAGTAGCTTTAAAACCATGTCAGTGGGCATAAATGATCTGTCAAGCAGTAATACATGAGAATCAGGTTAAATGTTGCAATGAATGATGCGCACTACAATCTGGAAATACAGAACAGGCTAAATTGATCACGAAACATCTGAAAATTTATTTTGACAGTGTTTAATTAAAGTGTTCAAGTAAAGTCACACTACAGACACTTTGTCCTCTCTCACCCTCTGTATTCACCGCCTGTCTCTTTCTCTGTGACTCCGCACTCCTGCCAAAGTGTATTAAAAAAAAAAATTAGTAAAATTATATACACCTTCTTTATTTCATCTTTGTGTTTGAGTTTGCATCATTTTGGATTTGAATCATAGAAATGTGTCTCAAACTGTACATGAACGTAAGCAAAATGTGTGTTATACAATAATATATAATCATATAATGACACGACATTATTACATTATAATTATTCTAGGTGTTTGTGTTGTTAAACTGAGCGTAAAGGTTCCACTGTTATTACCAAAGAACATATAGCCTACTGTATATCTCTGTGGTAATGACATTGTTTGAATTGGATCAGGTCCGTTTTTGTTTGTGTTGAGCAGCACAGGGACATCATGCTAATCCTGTCCTGGGCTCAGTGGACAGTACCTGCTCTTCCTCTCTCATCTCCATCATCTTTTTCTCTCATTCTCCTCATCTTGTCCCATGTCTCTTCCCTTCCCAAAGCTGAGCTTTGATCTTTTCATTTTCATTTGTCTCAGTGAAGAAAGTAAACACAGGGTCAGTTGACATTTATGTTAATGTTACCAGCCTTCTCTAAGATAATCTTGTAATGAAAATGAAAATATAATGGGGGTACCTCATTTTAACATGAATTTCAACCCTTTACACAAACTGAATTGAAAGAAAAGCATTTCAACTTTTGTTGAAAGTTTATCAGTCTACCACTGGATGGATGGAATTAACGTTAGCTGGCTAGCTAGCTATTTAATTCACTCAAGTGAACTAACTAGCTGGCATCATGATGGATGACCACTGTTTAATGTAACACGACCGCACAGCAGCTGTTCGTCAGATGATGTCTGGGGATGAATGGTGCTGAACAAGAAACAATCCACTAGTAAAATTCTCTAGTTACCGTGTTGAGTAAAGTTTTTGTAGTAACAACAAGATCATCCACTTCACTAACCACACAAGCAATGACGGTGATCAGATGAGCAAGTCGCTTGTCTTGGCATTGTACAATATCTTTGCCGCACCAAAGTAAAGTTATTTTTAGGCAATTATTTTATTATTTTATATATACACCTCAGAAAAAATACCGAGGTCTGGACCTCAGTGACCTCAATGGTGGGTATACAGCCATGTATGAGTGTAATCTCCAGCTGAGGGATCAGTCAGTCATTACCACCAACTATACCTACCCACTCATGTCCCAGAAAGCACTGTAATATTTCCTTCCCACAGATCCTCAATCTAATCCTTAATGATGCTTAACAATATTCTACTTTAATTGACACATTTTTTCCTTTTGCTGTTAGCGAAACTGTTTTAAACGACAACCTGTCTCCTATTCTTGTAGCTTTATCCAGCGTAGGCATTGATATCATTTTACTCACCATTTTAACCGCTTACATATGGCAGCTTTACAATCTATTCCACAGCACATTGCAAACAGGAGCCATCAGATTTTAGGTTCTCCAAATTATATAAAGCACCATCAGTATTTGGACATGAAACTGAAAGCGTATGCACCCAAAGTGTCCATTATGATCATCCATCCATCCAACCAGGCAGTAGCGATCCAAATCCTCTCCTCTAAACAGGTAGTTTAGACAATGACAGATAATTGGATTATAGTGGAAATGTTCAAAACCTGATTGCTCATGTTTTTGATGTCTTGTGGAGCTGCCTTGAGCAGATTTGGAGTTGATTTTGCTCTACCATAGGTGAGCAATTGAGCTAATATGTAAAATACCATCACAGGATATTGAAATGATGTCCAAAACTATGAAAATAAGGCTAAGATTTTCCTGTAATGTTAATGAGTTGACAACTACATCAAAAGTTGATCACTGAATGTCCCGGACGCTGCTTTCCAAGCCCTACATGATGTTTTGCCTTTCTGCCAGAGGAATGTCAGTGTGCAGTAACCAACATGATTACATGTCTCTTGTTCATAAAAGGATTTTTGAATTGGAGCCTATGACTTTAAGGATTGTAGCATGGTGGTGCAGTGGTTAGCACTGTCACCTCACAGCAAGAAGGATGTGATTCAAATCTGGCTGGCTGAGTTTGTTCCCATATCTGCATTAGCCTGGTTGTAGACCTCTGAAACACCACTGATTTTGTTCAGGTATTTATGAAGTGAAACGAAAATCAGGCTGATTATCAGGGTATATGTGCTGTACCTGCACAGTGTTCCTCGCCTACATTGTAACCTTGGTTCTCTGAGTGAAGAGACTATCTCTCCAGCTTCCCCGTACATATGGAATATGTAACGGAGTGGAGAGATGTCTTGATATGATAGAGAATGACCTGTCCAGGCTGTATCCTGCCTCTCACCCAGTGTGAACAGGGCTCTCCTTACTTCCTTTGAACTGTTCTTGGGATATAGGACACGACTATAAAACACCACTACTATGGCTGTGTACTTCAAATATCTTTACTACCCTCATAACAATCTATTTTGTTTGTAAGGGTCACGCCTCTTAAATGCTTTGTAAGCCTGATTTATAGCGGGTGTATTCCTGAGAGTCTGATGAGTTCATGTTAGGTGAGGTAGGGGGAGCAAAGTCAAATACATCATATAATGTTTTTTGAGTTTGGGGCTGTAAGTTGGATGAAAAAATAACAATAATCTGAACATGTCACCTGTCGTTCCGGATATTGTGATGGCCATTTTTCATTATTTTAAGATTTTTCTTTTAGACTAAATGTTTAATCATTTAATCATAATGAGAACAATTGCTAGTTGCAGCCTTAGTAAAAGCATATCAGTTTCAACAGTAATTGTTACGTACCTACATATAGTTTGATCATTTGTCAGTCATTTGTGGAAAAAAAACATTAACTTTTTATATAATATACAGTATAAGAATATATAATTTGTTTTTCACTGTTTATACAACTTAAAGGACCACATCAATGATTTTAAATATTTCAGCTCTATAACTATAAAGCTCTGTAACTATAAATATTCTTTTGATTGAATATGTACTGATAAAACAGTCTGAGCATTTCCAAGATGCCGCATATATGTGATATACTATGTTTTATATTTATGATAATAATGTTTATGCCATTGAAATTAAAATCTTTGGAACCTTCTGTAATACAAGAACTATGAGTTACTAGCCTATTATGTTTCTTCATCTTTACTCTGATAAAAGATTCCAACCCACACTGCTCAGTTCCCGTTTTATCCACCTTTTATTGATTACTTTGATCGTTATTTGCGGTCAATACTGATGTATGTCATTAGTTGTTGGATAACACACATTACTGAGAGATTAGAGGCTGTAACACAGGTTTAGAGTTAACAGTCCTTTAGTGTGCCAGTCTCAGTGTGTGTGTGGCTTACCAGATACACAATCCACATTGAACCCTTCAATCAATCCAGTTCTTCACACAACTTACCATCATTTTGAATGATGACACTGACATAATGACTTCCAAAGGAGCAACGACCCGTGGCCTCATGGACATTGGCTGGTTCAACCTCTGACCTTTGTTGCAGTGAGAAAGCCACACTGGAGCTGTAAGTCTGAGTCCTCAGGGAGGCTTCTGGCTCCTCAGATCTCTTCCAAGGGAAATAACCTCATCCTGTGGGCTAATGGTGTGGACAGAACCTGAACCACTAAATCCTATTGATTGTAATCACGGAGGACACAAGGCTACACTGATTGTGGCTTATCAGGACTGCTTGTTGGTTTAGATCACCTTTGGTCTCTTAGCTGACCTAAATCAACTTTGTTTATAAGTTAAAGGGTGTTGATGCAGCCAGGTCTAGTCCAGCTTCAGACTTGTATAGTGATGGGAGCTTCTATGAACACTGCATACACACCAATATGTGTGTATGTGTAACAGAATGGAAGTCATAATTTTATGATGCAGTCACGACAAGCTGAATTAATTACATTTACCTGATGAAAGTCTGCAAAGAGAAAAATGCATCAACGTTTGCATAATTAATTAATTAGATGAAGAGCTTATTGTCGAACTAGCTTTCATTTAAACACACTTACTGACTTAAATTGACAATTTAAATGGATGTTGTTGAAGTGTACTTGCAATAATCAAAGAAAGCAATAAGACATTGATTGTGGTTCCTAAAATGACTGATTTCTTTGATGCAGGATTTGGGACATTCTGTGATGTACATGTTCCTCAAACAACTTTATAAATGAGAGCAACAGGTGACTACTCAGAAAATTTAGTTTTTCCGGCAGTTATGAAGACGCAACATAACGTGCAGCGGCCTCTGCCTGCTGCTAGGCCATGTGGGTTTTCTTCTTGTGTAACGTAAATCCATGAAAGAAGCTTCTGGTGAGTGACAACCTCATTTATCAAAAGTTCAGTTTCTACAGTATTTGAAGTAGAGTAGTGAAAGTGTACACTTTTAAGTTACCAATTGGGTGTGCATGAACATGACGGGGGTTTAAAAAGTAAGATTTTATTTGACCATCTTTCCAATAAAGTCTTGATAAATGAGGGACCTAGATTAGCTGCTGTAGCTGTTGCCTGCTGTTATCTTGGGTTAATGGGTGACTTATGCTCTCACATGTGGTATCTCAGTGCAGACACTGGCACTGGAGCATCTTAGAATGGCAACCACCCACATCTTGTATCTGATCTCTGTTTCTCGCTATATGATGCAAAAATAAGCCCAGAAAAAAATTCTTGGTCCTTGATCCTGAGACCAAAAAAAGAGATATATTGTTAACCTTTTTTTGCCAATCAAAATCTGTGGTGGCTGGTGGTGTGATTCTAATATGACTTTATATTGTTTTTGATTAGACTTTGATTGTGTTGATAGCTTTGCGAATAGCTATGAAAGTTGTTCACTGGGTGTATACGCTAAAGACGTTTTTCAGGCCCCTACAGGCTTCCATATTTTTGGGCCCACAAAGCATTAGAGCGTGCACACTAAAGTACCTTTTAGGGCAAGTCAGTTGAGATGCACATTTGACACTTCCTCTGGCCAAGCTTGCTGACTCCCTGTTGCTCCCAAACCCATGAATGGCATAAAATAATTTTATTGGACCAAACTGATCAAATTCTGATAATACACAGAGTCAATTGTTTGTGACTCTCACAAAAATTAAGTTATCTTAGGGGTGTAGTGTAATCCAGTTAAGGTCTTCTAACACTGCACCACTATGGCCATTCTTCACATCAGTCCTGTTGAAACCATTTTCCTCTTTCTCCTGACACACTGAACTTCATCTCCTCTCTCACATATGAGTTTCAGGTTCCTCAGGTCTGGCCCAAAGATCCATCACTGTGAGTTTTGGGGGAGTTTTTCCTTTTCTTGTTATTGCTGCGCTGAGTTGTTGCTGTTGTGGGTCAAACTGAGTCAGCTGAGTTGTTGAATGGAATATTGGGTAATACAAATAAACTTGACTTGCTTGACCAGTTATCATGTGGATAAGACAAACATATCAGTAATCAAAGTGAGAGTAACTGTTAATGTGCTTAAAATCTTTAAGTATACTTTTTCAGTGGATCATGTTAAAAAACTAATCATGGACTTCCTAAATCATAATGAGCAAACTTTATGCCCTTAAAGCAAATCAAACAGATGTTGAATTTCCATTCACTCTTTTTTATTTCAGAGTAATTTTTCGGCAAAATGATACATTACAAACTTCTCAAGGAAATAATTAAAGACACTTTGAATTTACAGGCTGGAGTGTACCATATGTATATTATGCATTATTGATATATTATGTTGTATACAAGTCCTCAACTGAAACAGACAATGTAACTTTTCCACGGAGACCATAGAGGGTTGAGGGTTGAGCAATAATTTTATGGAGCACAATTATGGATAAAATGACTTTAAAAAATGCAACTCTCTGCATCAATCTCACATTTATGGCATTTTTTCCATCAGTCTTCTCATATGAAACACAGAAATAAAAAACAGTGTCACTGGGCCCCAGTGCTCTTCTGTACCAATTTCACATTTTGAAATCTTTTATTCTATCAATCTGGTCGCCGTAATATCATACACACGTTCTTCTTGTTGATTATTTGTCAACTAATTGAATTGCAACAAAAACTTAAATGCTTTTTTAACACCATTGGTTGAATATCAACATACATTACTTGTAGGTGCATTTGTGTTTATATTCAATAGGGGAGAAAAAACGTCTTCCATATATCAGCTGAGGAGTTATGTCCTCCTCCTGTCTAGGGTTAATTCGGTTATAGTCACAGGTTTACATTGAGTGATGTTTGCTTGTGATCATATAAGCTGCATTTCTGCAGACACTGTAAAATAACTGGATACGTTACACTATACCATGATGATTTGTTGTTTTTCATGTGTCATAGCAGATGAAAAGGGTCCAGCTCCAACTGCTGCTGGCTAAATCCAGTCTTAGCACAGTCACAGATGTCACGCTAATGGATGCCTGTGGTTCCTGGATTGACAGTACAGCCACCGATATCAACAGGGAGTGAGGAATCAACACCCCCTGCTGGGAGAAATCTCAGCCATTTAAAATTTTCAAAAAGATCTTGGGAGGTGGGAGAGTGCCTGTGGAGATGGGATCTCTCAGGAGGAAATCGCATCTGGCTTTCACATTCGTCCTGTAACTTTGACGTACATGATGTGCTAAGAAGCACTATGGAGATCACATGATATGAAACTAACATGTAACATGTTGATGAAACAGTGATTCCCTCATATAAATGAATGAAATGGCTCTCCAAGCATCAACAGGGTGCATGGTGTTGCTCTCACCACTGGTGACTTCATAACAGTTCATGACATTATACTAGTCAGACATTATACTGTACCAGACAGTCAGACGTTGGTGGTTTTAGAAAAGATAAATATGCACAAATGTGATTTTTTGTACAACACAACTGATCTTTTCTCGGCGTGGAGATTATCTTTACAAAGCATTATGGTGAAGTCAACAGGTTAAGTCATTATTTCATGGAAGAAAATCTAATCTTATGTCAGCTGATGGCTCCATTTATACAAAATAGTCCTAATTTGTATAAAAATTATTGTAAAATTTACACCTGACACTTATTTGTAATTATATTGTTAGTCCAACAATGAGCCTTTGTCATCCTTCCAATTGTTACAAGAAGAGACATAAGATCGGACTAAAATTACAGCTGATAAATTGCTTTTCAAATAAATCATTGCTGGCTGTAAATGCTTTGTCACAGCATTGGGTGTATCAGGTTTTGTATAAAGATAGCTGACGAGTGAACTGCTGCTGAACCATTTGTCACGCCAGCAAATCAGGTTACAAAGACAGAACCTGAGTTGAGACCCCCGAAGCATTATTTTATCCGTCCTGCACAGCAAGGTACCGATGCTAACAAGCTAGTTCTGTGACTGCATGAAGAGGTGACCCTGCCATTTTCCTTTCAATTACTGGAGGAGATAGTTCACTGGTGCACAACAGGNGGGGGGGGGCTTTATTGTGGATGAAAATACCAGTGAGGGTCCATGGCATTCAAATTCACAGGGCTTAACAGCCTGGGCGATGGACAGAGGAGAGGGGCAAAGAAGAATCGCTCAGATTCAAGGCTGGAATGGGAAACAATGTCATCAGTCCAGTTTGGCATAACAAAGATACATCACACACACGCAGAATGAAAATAAGACTTTTCTGGTTCAAGGCTTCCCCTTCTCCAGTGACTCCAGTGAGTTAAATGACAACTATGGCTGGGAGAGCAGAGACTTTGCAGAGACTACACGCCCTCTCGTGGCACTGTATGTTTGAATACGCATGGCAACCGCTTTGACGCTGATTCAACAAACCAACAACCAAATTAAACCAATTCCAACTGCTGCTAAAAATATTCAACTGGGAAACAAACCATGAAGCTGACATCGAGCCCAGTCGAGCGTGTGCTATACCAAGAATGAGTCATTTGAACTTCGACTAGCCCTCCACACTCATACAACACCCACTTCGCTCCAGCTCTTGTTTGGAGACAAGGAGACAAGCTTTTTTGAAGTCTGGATGAGCATTTGGGAGCCTGTTAGTTCAGTCAAGCATTAAGTTGGCCGATTTCCTTTAACACCCTGTGGTTGCCCGACTGTCTTCCACGCAGTTTCATACCAGAGCATAACAGGCCCATCAACCGCGCGTCATTAGCTAAATACTTCCTCAATAAAGCAAACACTGTGGACCAATTCTCAGTTCATATGTTGCATTAAACCACAAGCAAGTATAAAGTGATGTTAAGTCACTATTTAGTATCCTATATAGTAGCTATTTAATTCTGATGCATTAAAAAATCACAGTATTTTACTCAGTGTAAAGAGTACTATATATAGTTTTTTCTCATCACAAAAACATTGTATCAGTACCAACGATTACATGGATATCAGATCTTAAAGTAAATCCACAGTATATGCAACAACACATTTTCCAATTCTAAAACCCAATTAATACAATGTAACGTCCTTCACAGAGCTCATACAACAACTCACAAACTCTTCCATATGGGATTCTCTAATGATAGCAAATGCCCCCACTGTCCACATGCAATAGATGATTATTTTCATGCCGTCTGGCTCTGTGCACCGCTTCAATCCTTCTACTCCGAGGTCATGGCCAAGCTATCTCAGATACTCGGCCTCAGCATCCCCTTGTCTCCCACCATGTGTTCCTTCCTGGGTGACCTCTCTGCACTTCATCACACATTTATTTTACAGATCGTATTGCTCAGCTCGAAAGATAGCGCTAAATTATCCATCAAGCGCTGGCTCAAGCTGTTAACAGAAAACTCCACTCTTGACAGATTCACAGCAACCTTAGAGGACAAAATGAAACCATTCCAACTACACATTCCTATGTTTGAACTCGACATATGTGTCATATCTGCCAATCCATCTCTATAACAAAATGTGCATGTTGCTTTTAAAATAGCTGTCATCGGTCCTGTTCCCCCTGGAGTCTCCCTTTATTGTGTTGTAATGTGACTTAATTCCTTTACTGTTTCATGTTGATGTTCAGTGTACCATATTGTTATTGTGTCTTGTTTTTTACATACTAAAAAAAACTACCTTTTTTAGGGTTTTGCATTAACCACTGGACCAATCAAGAGAACAACTGGATCTGCATACAAATATAGCCAACCATTGCCATAATAGTGCAATTTTTCAATATCTGTCATGCAATAGCACTTGTCATATTCAGAGAGTCACACAACTACATCATGGCACATTGTCAGTTCCTTGAAAATGATCATTTTCCAAACAATTCTTATTGATATGGAGCAGTATTTTTTTTTTATGATCAACAAAAACCCTCTGAACACAAAGGCGGTAAATGCAGAATCAAGAGTGACATTAATTAATATCAACACATACAGCGTGGTCTCACCTCACCTGTTTTTACACACACCAGCTGTCACAATCTCTCTGGCTTAGATAAGGAAAACCAAAACAACTCAAACATATTTCTTCTCTCTCATGCTCTACATCTCTAAAAGTAGATTCATTTGTTCCACACGTCGTCCCTGAGCGAACGGAGAGCAAACCAGACAGTCTGTACAAATCATTTTTACACTGATACATCACACAGCATACTGGCATGTACTCACATATACTGTGTGCCTTGTCGTCTTTGCTGATATATATCTACAGAAATCCATATTCATAGTATGAATGTGTCAAAGTGTGGCAGTGTTTCAGAGCCAGGACGCACATTTCACATACTGTAACACACATATTTATCACATGGCTCACATACAAGCTTGAGAGAGGTTATTGAGATACAGTCAAAGTATTTAAATGGCAGTCAAGAAGGCTTAAGACTATTGAAGGTGTACAGATTAAGTTAGCACCAGTTGTGTTAAGTTACAAACAAATACAACACAATAATACTCAAACAATCACATAAATCACTTAATTTTAGCAAACTATTTTTGAGACAAACATCATTTTGCCTCAGAATAAAAGAAATAAGTTCATTTCCAAAACACTATACAGCTATTTTAGAAGAAAAACATCATTACCTGAAGTTCAATATTCAGAATCTTTATTATATTGAGCATCAAGTCTATAAAAGGTCCATTCTTTTATCAGGCAAAGTCTTAAGTGACTATCCTGTAAAGAATACCAGAACAAGCACGACATTTTCAGCCTTTCTGTAAGTCGCTCACAAATAGTAGGCATCACATTTTAGAATTTAACTCTATTTCAAATATTGCTACAAAATGTCTGCATCCCCTTCAAAAGAAGACATAGTCATGTCAAAAAAGGTTGTTTTGATATCACTTTTTCTCTTCCTCCATATGAAACACAAATTGGCACTTTTCTGTCACAGAGGGACGCAAGAAAAACAATTTTGAGCTCTGACCTTTCAACATCGCTGCTGTCTGAACAGCCCCGGGGAGGAATTGTCCTTTCTCATCATGTGTACAATATCTAATGTGTTCCATCAAGCTTATTGTTTCACACAGCAATAAACTCCTGACCTCATACCGGCGTGGTCCTCCTGTTCACTCCGTCTTTCACATCTTTCTGGAAGCAGTTGTGCACTTGTAAAAACCCAGAGTCCCTCTCTGGACTGTAGGGCCCTGCAGTCCCACTTCCACCCTTCAGAGGGTCCCTACTGAGGGCATACAGGGATATATCCCCCATTGGCAAACCCATCCCCAACCCTCCTCCGCCACTCCCTCCACCGATCTTCATCCCCACTGGGGAGGGCTCGCGGGACGGGTCGGTGGACCTCGAACTGGAGCGCGAGCGCCTTCGGCGGTAGCGGTAACTTGGGATGCGAGAGTATGGCGAAGAGGAGGAGGTGGTTTTGATGAAGTCACGTCGGGCTCGGAAGCGTGTCTCCTTGTTTTTCTCAATATATATGTTGACTGCGAGAACGCCCACTGATTCCGCCACGATGAAGGAGAGGGCGCCGAAGTAAAAGGACCAGCCGTAGTTGTACTGGTTCTTCTTGTCCTCGTCTTTCTTGTCACTGGGATCTCCGGCATTGCTGGAGATGTAGACGATGATGCCAATGATGTTGCTCAGGCCTGAAGAGAGGAGAAATGAAAAGGATTAAGAGGGAAGATGAAAGAAAGGCATATGGATGTAAAATGCTTCAAGTTTAAGCACGTAAGTGGCTGATAAAACCTGCGGATTATACCACAGTGTGCATTTCTACTGTTCTTTTGTCACAGCATCAAGAGGCTGATTCAGTTTGGGTTCACACACTCTACACCCCTCTACACCTACACCTTCATCACATTCAACACCTGAGGAAATCATCTTTACAAGTTAGGTCTATTCCTTATTGAGTAGAATCCTGTTAATAAAACAAAGAGGTATCATCATGAACACGTGACTTGAATATTCCCACCTTTCACCTTCTGACATTCATCTTTGCATATTCACAAAGAATAATTTGTTGCCGCCAGTTAGAGAGAAAAAATGGATTTGAGGGAAAAGGAAGACGTGCTGTAAGCGTGTAAGATATCAGCACTTTATTCCTTGTGTTGTGTAAAAACAACAAAATGCGCCACAGGGAAAAGGCACATGTATTGTATTTTTGGTTGAAATATAGGAAAAGCTAGGGCAACTTTAAAAGAAAGAGACGAAACTTAACACAGACACCAAAGGGAAACCATCTTGTGTTGCGTCTGTCTCCTCCTTCTGTTTGCTTATGTCCTTTCTGTCTGCGGCACTGCACAGAAGCTATTTGTTGTCACGCCAGTTTGTGTGTTTATCTGTAGTGCACTGTCAGTCTCGTCCTACCTGCAGCCACAAACAGGATGCCAGCACTGAGCAGAATGTTGTTCTTGCCGCTGTAGATGCGTCCAACCCCGACACACAGGCCGCCCAACATCAGCAGAATGGTGCTGAGGATGGGGAATAGGCTCGACGCACGCACTATACCTGTTCATACGAGATAGACAGAGACAGTGAAGCCTTCTCGTCAATACAAATGAAGAAATACATCACTTTAAATATTTAAGACAAAGGCTGAGCAGCATGATTCATTTATAATGACAGTAGTGCCAATAAATTAATGTACTGTAAACTGTAAAACCAACATTGACATATTATCACCTTTTAAAGTCAGTATGGCAGACATGTTAGCAAACAATTGTCTATCCACACATCCAGCAAACACTGACAACATTAGCATTCATTTGGAGTCGTCTTTCTGACCCCCTGGCAAATCCAGCATTCACTCTCCTTTTAGTTCTGTTTTTGGTCTCCACCAACTCTGAGGGAAATATCTGGATCTCTAGGTGCTTTTTTCACTCTAACAGCTGCTGGAAAAGAGCTTATGAAAGGTAATAAAGGTTCCCTGCTGGTTTTTTAACCTCTAGCAGTGCTACGGCACTATTTTTCTATGAGCTGGTCCCCATTTTGTTTATTTCATGCATGTGCGCACCCCTGTGAGTAATGCAATACACATTCCTGCCAATGGTTTCACACTATTCCACTGATCAACAGGTGGCGGTAACATATGCAGCAATGCGCCAGCAAAGGCAGTGAAGAAGACTGCTTGCAAAAACCATGGTTGTAAACAATGCAGCATTTCAAATTCTTAAAAAATCGGCTTTGCAAATGTTTTATGAGGAAGGAAACACATTTGTTAGACCTCAGGGATACACACAATGTGTTTTCGTGAGCAGCACTGAACGAAAGCATATCTTTTGTCGTCTAGCAGAAGTGTTCTTCCAAAAAAATGATAAAATACAGAATGTAGTTAAGTTTTCTGATCCCTTAAACCCTGTGGAGGCAGATAGTGTCAAATTCTTTTTCATGACAAGTATCCTACTATATGTTCATGGCGCTACTCACATGCCAATTGATGGCATTTCTGAGTAGCTTAAGCTGTACTGAAAATAACAATATATGGCACGTGGGGCTGACACATGTAGAAACTCTGCCATTAGTATAGAAATAAAGGGAGTGACAGAAGAACAAAAACTGCCTCAGGTTCAACAGATGAATGCTTTCAGAGATACTGAGGCTTGATTAGCAGACATTCCTGCCTTTCCATGACACTAACCAAGTGAGTGCAGGAGTTACTTTCCATGAGCTTATTGAAATTCATCAATATAGACAAGAGCAAAGATGGGAACAGTTGCTTTGGGCCACATGGCATCAAACTGGAAACCAAATGTGATATGCAGAGTGAAGCTGATCTGAAACCTCAAGCAAAATGGATTGATCGATTGAACTCTAATAACCGAGACTGCCCATCATATTTAGGTAATTTGTCTTCATCAAACTACCTTGGTCAAAGGTGAGATGTGCTCTTACGTGGGTAAAGTCATGTTTCAGACAAGCCCTATTACTCATCAGCCCACAACACACTTCATCATCTCCATTGCTCCAATTACTGTCATGACATCAGGCTTTTATGGGGGAGGGATAGAGATGTCATGACACATTAAGTACCCTTGTGAAAACTTCATCACCAGTCAAAGAAAAAAAGAAAGCGGATTAAGGGTTGAAGTGTTTGAAGATGAAGAGGTTGCAGTGACTTACGTAAAATGTACTCTGAGCTGTCGGTATCGTAGTCGTTATCCTCTGGAAAATGATTGATCCGAAAACAGCTTCCTTTGTTGATACCTGCGGAGAAGCCAAAAGCACAGCGAGTGTGAATGTGACTGACGACAGTAACAGCCTGTGCTGGGACGAAACAGTTAAATGAAAATACTGTGTCTTTATAAAGGAGCTGGACACGAGAAGCTCCAATAAAGATGGGAGGTTTAAAAGGAACTACATGTTGACCATCAACAAGCAACTTTCAGGATCCTGAGACAAATAAGTTATAGAAAACTGGTAAAGAATATCTAAACTAGTGCTCAACTGTCTTGTTTTCACCTCTAACCATGTCAGAAACCATTTGAGGACAGGCTGCTGTGGATCTGAGGTTTTTAAGTTCTCAAGCCCTCAGGCACCTTCTATTCAAACACCCAGTCTCTTCACTGAGAAAATCTTCCCTCCACTTTTAAGAGAATAAAACATTGGAGCATTATGAATATTGAAAGGTTAGACTTTGAATTAAAAGTCCAATGTCTGATTTTTGCTGCTGCATCCTGTCATTCCTGCCTTTGTTACTGTGTAAGTTGCTCTGGAGCTGTGCAAGACACCCATAACACACCTGCATACATATCAGTGGACATACACCATCTGTATTATGTTGATAACATGTCTGAAAACACAACCTAGACTTAACACAGCTTGGATTCTCTCATACACTCTGCAATAAACTGTGAAAATGTAACAGCAGCAATAGGCACATTACCTTTAAAATACTGTACAATTTACAACCATAGAAAGCAATTACTCAGTCCAAACCACGCCTACTGCTGTTGGTTACGTCTTATGAAATTCTAAATTGCTGATGTGAAAATAAGTTCAAATCAGAAGTTTAGAAAAGGCCAGGTAATCAAACATGTCACGCCAACCAATGGTGAGACTTGTTTGAAGTGTTCAGATAAACTGCTGACGACTTTCTTCGCACTAACAGTCAGTCCTAGTAAAAGTTCTGTCAGACAACTTTACTCAAGAGGAATTCAAATATTATTCTGAGCATGTACATATAGGATTTAAGATGTAGCAGATTTTTTGTAGGAATCAATTTAAAAATGAATTCATCAGGAAATCTTTCTCTTCTCACCTGAACAACAAAAAAAGTGCGTCTATCAAGTTTAAAGCATTTGGACCAACTTACTCAGAATACATCTGTTCACCTGATTTAAAGATACCTATTGTGCTACAAGCGGGTCAGCTTTTTGTTTGGGTCTTGTGCACATACACAAGCACGTGGGTGATGTGATACACGTACCTGCCAAAGGTTTCGCACTACTCCACTATTTGACAATTGCCGGCAGTAACGCGTCAAGAAACATAGCAATGTGCCAGCAAAGGTCAGGAGGAAGAAGACTGAATGTAAACAAGGCAGAATTTAAAATATCCCCCCCCAAAAAAAAAATCTGTTTTTGAAATTTTATATGAGGGAGGAAATGAATTCAGCAAGTTTGTCGGGCTTCAAGGATACACACAATGCGTTAACACTGAATATAAACACAACTACTCCACAGGGTACCTTTAAAGCCACTGCAGCAGTCTATCTGTGGCTAACTGTTGACGTTCATCTTCACTTAAATGTGCTGTTGCAAATACCTATAAGTAGCTTTTCAGTGGTGTCTGGGATTTTTGAGGGGGCGTGCACTGTTTGCTGTGGGTTTGGCCAGTGCTGAGTTACGTTGTGGCTACAAAATCAAAATCAGTGTTAACAGTTGCTGATTAGCTGCAATCACTGGCTGATTGGTTCTAAGCCTGAGTGGCTTTACGCATCCTGGTTAGCATAGCCTCTGGCTAGATGGCATTTTGTGGCTCATCTAGATGAGCATCACATTTTGTGGCAGAAATGTTTTGTGAGCTTGGAAATGCATTCACCGTGTTTGTTAGGCTGTACGGACACACTTAATGTGTTTTGGTGAGAAACGCTGAAATAAACAAAACAGTGGTTGTTTACAGAGGGCACCTTTAACATGTTTCTTACTTAATATTGCAACATGATTTCATTCCAGAAATCAGCGAGAAATTTCAGTGTCACATTCGCCTGCTAGATTTTTATGGTTAATGTCTGAGGCTGCTGGGAAAGAGAATGAAAGGAAAGCAGAGATAAAGTGACGAAACATCCTTAACAGCCCAGACTCTGTCTATCTTCACTGACGGCACTCTCTCAACCTCACTCTTTCAGTCTCTTTCAACTCTTATCCTGTCTTTTTTTTACAACACTCTTACCACTATCATGTCTCAATTACCCACTTCTTTCCCTCCTGTGTTCTAAAATGTTTTCCTCTTCAACCCTCTCTCAGCTTCTTTTTGATTTTTTATGTACCAAGCACACTTTAGGACAATATAGAAGCACAATCACTGTGGAAAATATTCATTAGACTGGGTGTGTGAGTGAATCTCGCATACATTTTATATTTCAAAGATCAGTGTTTCTTGTTATCTTTTACCGTCACTGCTTTTTAGACATTTTGGATAACACAATCGGGAAATAAACATACAATTACACTGAAAGGATCAAGAATTTGTAAGATCAAACAAAAAGTGAAGATATCAAAGTAAAATAACTAATAATTAATGTATTAATAAATAATACACAGAAGGCAAGTGAGTTAATAATCAGAGGAATGACAATGAGAAAGATAGAGAGAGGAGAGAGAGTGAGCACAGTAGGGGAGGTATCTCCCCAGAGCCCATCTGTCTGAGAGACCGGAGCCCATCTTTTATTACTCAGCATAGCTTCACCATGGCAACCTCCCCCCGGCAACCCAGAATCACATTTCTAGCTTCGCTTCTCAGAGGACGCCTTTGACATCTTACTAATGCATTCACCAGGCTAACACACACACACACACACACGCACACACACACACACTAACAAAGCCAAGAAACCAGAAAGCAGCCTTTATGACACAGAGGAGCTCAAACAATCACATCAGGAAAAAAAACTTGGTGAGGTGGTGGCTCACAGCACATCAGCAGGACTTGTCCATTTGAAGTCGGACCAAATGTCTGTTTGAAACACGTCATATCTTTTAGTGCCACTCCGGCATGTTCAGCGATCGGGCGTGACTTGCTTAAGTGAGAGTTCTTGTTGCACTTCAGCATGACTGGCTGCAGAACAAGACTTCACTTTGTGTTCCTTAAAAGCTCATTTGCCCTCATTGCTCACCTTCAGTGAACCTCCTCTTTGTTCTACAAGACAGAACACTCATACAGACATCTGTTTGGCACAAAGAGACAAGCCTAATTTCTTCTACAAGGTTAGCCAATGTGTCCCAGGGCTTACTCATTATTAATGCCTCTCATTTGACCTAATATAAGTGGTTAGACTCCATCTTGTGCTTTGTTATTGTAAGAGATTCTCTCTCAACTGGACAGTAAAATGAGTGGACAATTAAAGACCCTTATTTATTCTTTGTTTTTTAAAACAAATCGACCACAACGGGAAAATGTACACAAGGTAGGCAGGAATTAAAGAATTACTTTAAATTTTTGATATTAGAAGAATGCATTTTGCAACTCAACTTCAGAGGGTGTATCCCAATTGCTTATATGTTTGG
The DNA here is from genome assembly GCA_003416845.1 of Oplegnathus fasciatus. Lineage (NCBI taxonomy): Eukaryota > Metazoa > Chordata > Actinopteri > Centrarchiformes > Oplegnathidae > Oplegnathus > Oplegnathus fasciatus. The sequence continues at coordinate 613,283 of NTHP01000299.1, forward strand.
AAGTCGCGATGATCTTCGACATAGAAGTCTTTGATTGGATAACCTTAACATTTTGACTTAGCCAAAGTCTTGGAAAGTTGAGCTCAGCTAGCATCAGTTGTAGATACAGGTGTGCCACCGGAGGCTAGTTAAATTGAATTTCACAGCAGTGTGGCAAAAGTGCTGATGTGGTGTGTGTGTGAGAGAGAAAGAGCAGGATAAGAAGTGTTACTTTTAGTTTCAGCTCTGTGTGTAACACACATCCAACAATATGAGCAGGGAAAGCGAAGATGGTGGAAAAGACGACAGATGTTTAAGAACATCGAGCACTCCATCTCACTTCTGCTCATGATGCTCTCAAGGGTTTGAAGTGCGGGGGGGGGG